>PVJI01012946.1:0-49618 GCA_004026765.1 Micronycteris hirsuta | reverse complement strand
CGCAGCGGGAGGGCTGCGCTCAAGGCTGGAACTTGGCCTTGAGTTGTCCAAACTCTCGTTTGCCCTTTTCATTCTTTCCCGCTTGCTGAATGGGCCAAGATCTGTCAGCAGCGTTTTATTTTTAATTTGCCTGGAACAACGCGGAATTTCAGGCGGCTCTGACTTTGCTGTTTGCTGATGGAAGTCTAAGTGGGCTCCAAGTGGAGTTTGTTGTGTGGAAAAGATTTGACACCAGAAGAGTGCGTGGAATTTGAGTGGCCAGTGGAGGTCCCATTTCACAGCAGAGGACAGGTGGTGGCAACTGGGTTTCAACGCGGATGGGAGAGAGACCCCAGGGGTCATGGGGAAGAACAAGGGAGTATTGGAACTCCTGCCCGTGAAGAATCTGACGTAAACAAATCCAGGTTTTTATGAAACAAAACACTGAGAAGGGTTGATGTTCATATGCGCCCAATACTTTTGGTCTCTTTTTACATTGTTAACACTTTATTGATTTGTAAATATTGTGCTTTTTACATTTATAAAAGTAATACCTGGCTGACAAAAATGTAAAGTACAAAAAAATCTATGGTAAATATGGTAAGAAAAAGAAAGATCTCCCATTGTCTGGCCTGACCCTCACGCCCCTGCTCCCCATGGCCTGAATGCTGTTCTTTGAGGAGTCTTGTTGAGCAATCTAACTTCCCCAAGAAAAAGTTGAAAAAGATTCCATTTATGAACTTTTTGTGCTCAGAAACTTTTCCAGTTCTGGTTTGGAACAGAATGATGACTAACTGCCTCTGTGGCCTTGGCCTTGGGGGCTAAGTCCAGGGGAGTCCAGGACACGCCGGGATGGTCGGTCATGCTGGTTCCGCTTACCTTCTCAGTCAGTCTCTGACCTGAGCCTTGTCCTTGGAAGCCGCTTCTTGCTACTTTTTCCCCAATTCTTTAAGATATTACTGTTTCCCTGTTTCCTTCAAGGTGAAGAAAGAAAACCTGGCCCCTTCTTTTTCTTCCTGTGAGGCCAGTGGAGATGGAGTGTTTTGGAGCCTGAGAGGACGGATGGGGAGGACGGATGGGAAGGACATCTCTCACGTCAGCCACCGTGTGATCCTCTCTACTTGACCGTACTGCACAATATAAAGAGGACATCAAGGCACATCCCAAAGGCCCTGCTTCCTGCGGATTTGAATACTTGCACTGTCTTCAGGAAAGAGTCTGTTCCCATCTGCCCAGCCCACAATGTCATGTGAACCTCAGGTAAAGGTCTCACTCCCTTGGGCACAAAATCACCAAAGCTCCTAGGAACCACAGGCCAGTTCCCCTCTCTCTCCATATTATTGCAGTGGCTTCTGCCCTGTCTGGAGTTTGCTGAGCAGAAGCCGTGTCCCCAGGACTGTCGTGCGGTTGGGCAGGCTGGAGCACAGAACAGTGGGGATGTAAGAGGGGGTATTTAGTAAAGGCAGCAAAGCACGGAGAAATCCTTGCATCCACCTCTTTGGCCATTTGTGCTGAAGGCCAAGTGAGAGCAAGGTGATCCCTCACATACCAGGGGAACACAGCGGTGCTTAGAGGATAAAGCTGGTCTGAGAGTTATAAGGGGTTTGGAAGACGGACCACGCTAGGCACGCTCATGTTCATTAGTGAGTCGTCCTCACACTGTGGCTACACGTGGCCTTCAGTGCTCACCTTTCACAAGAGAGTGCAGCGGCGAAGAACATGGGCTCTGGAAGCCCACCCTGCCTTCGCTGGGTAGAGGCCATGTGAGCACTGGCCAGCTCTGCATTGCTCTAAGCTGCTGCTGCTTCTCTTCGGAGAGAAGAATATCAGATGAGCAGGATTGTTGTGACAAATGATAGGTAAAGCACTCAGAAGCCCAGCTTTTTGCTCTCAATAATTAGGAGCGGATGTTAATCAATCCTAGGTTGTAGAGAAGGAAACTGAGGCATCGAAGTCTGGGGACTGGAAAACTCTAGCGGTGTTTAAAGTCAGTGTGGTGACAAGGAGCCCAGCGTCCCCTGAGAAGTGATCAGGTAGGAGGGTTCTGGGGTGTTTTGGATACCACTTCTAAATAATGACAGAAAATTATTGTGTAGTTAGTATTTGATGGGGATCTATTGTACCAAGGGCAGACACTGTTCCAAGCACTTCCCTGTAACTCTCACTGTATAACCTCATCGACTCTTTGAAGTATAGACTATTAGTATTTCCATAGCACAGAGGAGGAAGCTGAGGCACAGAGCGATAGAATCATGGCAGAAACAGAGCTCATGTTGGCAAGACCATTTCCAAACAAACAGGGGACTGAACTGGCAGCTTTGGCAATGCTCCAGCACACACCCATGTGCGGTTCTACGCTCAGGTCCCGCAGCAAAGCTTCCTGAGGAACCAGGTGCCAGCTGGAGCTGGGGGCTCCTGGGCCGTGATTGGCTGCCATCGTCTGTGGTTAGCCCTCCGTGGTGGGGGAGGCTGGGAAGGACAGTGGAAGCCAATAAATAATGCAGCCACCTGCTCTGAGGGACAAGAGAGCAAAGAGGGAGAGGAGAACGCACTTGCTTTCTTGTCGGTACCCACTAACATCAGCTGAATTACAGACATCCCAACACTTTGCCCAGGCAGCCTGCTGAGCAAGGTAACACTTGGGCTTTCCCTGCCTTGAGCCTTATATTTATTTCCATTTTTATGTTTCTAATCAGAAATACTTGGGCTTTTTTCCTTGCAGGGGATGAAGGGAGGGAGTGAAGGGAGCTGACATCAATTTGCTTTTGTTGTATGAACATAGGAAAGGAATAAGGAGTCAAGTTTAGGAAGACACTGTAGGTTCATAGAGAAGGCACAAAATACCTGAGTTCCTATCAATGGATGCAGTAGACAGAGGCAGGGTTTAAGATGTGCTCTTGTGGATAAGTAAACAAATCAGAAGGAAAGGTGTGAGATCTCAGGGGAAAAAGTCCTGTGCTGGTCGAGGAAAGAAAAAATTATGAGGAGCAAACAGATTCCAGGGTGGGAGGGAATGTGTGCTTTTCCAGCTGTTACCACGTATTGCCAGGAATTCCTTGGATTAAATAGGAAGCCAGTATTTCCCACTGTGTGCCCTGTGGGTCACTCATAGCAGGATCCCTGGAATGTTTGTTAAAAATACAGTTTCTGGACTGCATCTCAGATAAGCTGAGTCAGAATCTCTGGGACCTGATAGTTTGCATTGTTACTATTTTTAAAAGCACAAGCTTCCTATAATTCTGATACAGGATAATGTTGAGAATTGCCACTGTAGAAATCCTGCTTTGACATTATGGCCTTGAGCCAGGACTCCTGGCCAGAGGTTGTGACAATGAACTTCTCTTTCTGAAGTGGTTCGAGTAGTAAGTTGCCTGGAGGAAAGGCAAGGCCCTTGGGGATATTCTGTGGCTGCCTGAGACTTAGAAAAAAAGCTTTTGATGCTGCCAACTTTTGGATGGTGGTGCTGGGCAAATTGCAGAAATTAGTATTTGCGGAGTGAATGAATGCATGAGTGGAGCAGGTGCGTCAATGAGGGGGTCACACTGGGCATACACGAGTCACTGAGAAACTGTGTGTCAACGGACTTGAATATGCTAAGAGGGGAGACTGAGGGCCAAGTACTAGGATGGATATGTGTGCAGAGTGAGGAGCCGGACGAGGGCGGGGGTGATGCTGTTGCTGTGGCCCAATCTCCTGAAGTAACTGACAGCACTCCCCACCAATGGCAGCTTCTGCCTCACCCAAGCCACCCTGGCTGGTTTGTACAGATGGCTCTGTGCCCGTTACAGGGGACCGCTGTAGCTGTGATGGCAGGTGATGGCGAGGCTGAGATGGCAGTGTCCAATGGGAACGGCCCTGAGCTGGCCACAGCCACTCTGTGTTTTAGATCTGAGGTTGGTCCACCATGGAGAAAGAAGGAGAGCAAGCATTTGCAAGATTCCTGAGTGTGAAAAGAATGTCTATAAGATAACTCTTTTCTAACTTCATGTTGTCTGCAGGTTCATGTTTTAGTCCCCTCTCTACATGCTTACTGGAAAAGAAAGATAAGCTAAGGATGGTGGTCAGCTTTGAGGTTTAGCCAGGTCTTAAACTTTTCTGGGGGCAAATGTAGAAAGAAATATGGAAAACTGACCATGAATATACTTGTCAATCTGGTCTTTAAAACATTTTTCCCTAAAGTGAATTGATGACAAAATTAAAAAAAATAATGTTTGTTGTGAAAAATTCAAATGATACAAGAATGAATAAAATATAAAATAAAGAGACCTTCTTACTAGTGCTAATTTTATTTCCTGGAGAGTGAACATGGTTAAGATTTTAGGGCGTATCCTTCCAGTATCTCTGCACCTTCAGGTATACAGAAATATGAACCAATATGCATAAAGAGAGCCCTGCTGTATTGCTCCTGTTCTGTTCTCTGTTTTGACATGTGGGCATCTTATCGTATTATTGGTGCATATACAAATTGCACATATACATCAGTGCATATAGAAATTTTAAGTTTCTGTATGGTTTTCCATTCTATGCTGGACCATAGTTTAGTAATACCCTATTGGTGATTATTTATGCTCTTTCCTATTTTAGTAAACAATTTTTAAAGTAACAATTTTTAAAACAAATCTTTCTCTCTGTCTCCATATAAGTGGGGATATCCTGTGGAATGTTTATTCCCACAAGAATAACCTGTTGGACTGTTTCTATAGAATACTTCCTAAAAGCTGATTTATTGCACCAAAAATAAAATATATTTCAGCTTTTTAACGACATTGCTAAGTTATCCAGTAGAGATATTACACCAATGTGCATTCCTTCCAAAATATCTTTATTTCCTCATGCTATCATTAAAGCTGAGAAGAGCAATACTTTTAACCTTTGCTATTTAGATAGTTAAAAAAACTTCATTAGCTATAGCTCTTAAAGGTTCTATCTTCTAAAAGCAATACATGGTAATTTTAGAAAAAGTAAAAATCATAGGTAAGGATAAAAAACTGAAAACATCTATAGCTTCCACTGATAACTCTTATTAGCATTTTGGGGAATATTCCTCCCAAAACAAGAATAACAGCGCCCCCTCCTGTGGTTCTTGCTTCTAGTTTGAATAAACTTTTAGGGAGTTGAGCTGGAAAACAATCTAATAAATACATTTGCTTTGTATGTCAGTCTTTTTTTTTTTTTTAAGATTTTATTTATTTACTTTTAGAGAGAGGGGAAGGGAGGGAGACAGAGAGGGAGAGAAACAGCAATGTATGGTTGCCTCACACATGGCCCTCACTGGGGACCTGGCCTGCAACCCAGGCATGTGCCCTGACTGGGAATCAAACCGGGACCCTCTGGTTCCCAGCCCGCACTCAATCCACTGAGCTACACCAGCCAGGGCTGTATGTCAGTCTTTAATAACTGTTTGGTCATGGCGCTCTTTCCGTGGGAGCAGTTACATAAATACATTTTGGTAGATTCTGATACAACATTACAGACCAGTGGGAGTGAGCAGAGGAGCAGGAAGGGAGGGCAGAGAGTTCTAGGGATCTTTTCAACCTGCCAGGTGCTTGACTCACTGATTGTGATTAGCTCTGGAGAGGATTATTATTATCTCTGAATTCCAGACAACAGGGGCCTTCAAAAAGGCCTGGAAAGGGAAAGGCAAAGGAATGAAAAGGCATTTGAGGATGAGTTCAAGCCGATAGGGCAGGGGAGACAGGGAGCCTTTGCCCCCGACACAGGACGATAGGGCAGGGGAGTCGGGGAGCCTTTGCCCCCGACACAGGACGGGATTTAGGAACATAATTGACATTGAGGTGTTTGTTGGGTTGAGCAGAAATACTCTTGAGGTTAGTGAGACCTTTGAAAAAGTTTGGAATTCGTTTCGCTCTCACATGGTTCTGCACATAGAACAATTTAATAGGATTTTCCCTTAAACCAAGTCTTGGAAATTGGCTTTTCCTTTTTATGGAAAACAGCAATTTCTGAAGCACAATGCATACAAGATGGAACGGACTTCAGGAGTTTGAAGGGATGGCCCCCAAAGGAACTTTGTTAGCTGCAGTCAGGATTAGCCCTTTCGCACCCACCCCCACCCCATCTGCGGCCCAAGTGTGTTCACCTGAGGGTTAGTCTCCCTGAGCCCAGGATCATTTAAAAAAAAAAAATCACACTTTGGTTAGTTAATTAATTGATGGGGAAAAGTGTTGCTTGATGTAACCGGTGACTCAAGAGTGGTAACTCAGGTTAATTTGGGAAAGATGGTGGGTTGAAAATACAATTGCTATTTTCCCACTTGTGTGTGCTGAAGAATTTTGAGAGTAGTGGGCTATTCGTTCTAGAAAGGACCCAAATGGCATTTTCAGATTTATCATACAACACTTACTGATATCCACAACACACCCCAGATTTTTAGGTTTTCCTGGCATACATAATAGCACTTTTATTTTTTTTTTACCAGAAGATGAATATTACTCCCACCTCTTATTACAAACTCTAGAACCATTGACCGTTGCCCACAAATGAATTCAGGATGGCAGCCCAACAAACTCCTCAAAGTTGCTTAGGCTTGTATCTGAAACGACTTGAATTTTTCATCTTATAAGTCCTTTGGAATCTTTGTATGTGCATGTTATGGTTTAATGCAGGTTTAGAGAGTAATATGTTTCTTGTTTCTAATGTAGACACAGCCTTATAATTTACAGCAGTGTTCACTAATTAAAATCACAAACAAAATTACTACCCATGATTCTTATTATTAGTTTGCATTCATAAACCTCAGCATTCACTTTATCCTTCAAGTAGCGAGCAATTAGTTTCTTGGGTTAGTAGCTTTATCATCCCTTTATGACCTGTTTGGAAGAAATAAACAACCTACTTCCCAGACGGCTGCTTTAAAAAGCTGGAAATATATTGTTCAGCTAGTGCAATGAGGCTAATGCGATATGAAAAACATGGCTTTTCTTTGGTTTTAGTAGCTAGGTTTTCCTTGCAGGTACTCAGTGAATAACTATTGAGCACCTGTGTATTAGGAAACTGGGGGAGACAAAGATGCCTTACTCAAGATTCTGTTCTCAAAGACCTTAGGGTGTTGGTGGAAAGGAAATGAGATTGTACACGGGTATATACAACAAACACCTGCATATAAAAGTGAAGTGCCTGGTGGTGCATGGACTTCGATACATGGGACAGAGACCACAGCAGTGCTAGAGCAGGGAGCTACTCTGTTCTCTGCTGTGTGATCAGCACCCAGCATAGGCTATTACAATAGGAGGTTTACTAAGTAACTTTCTGGATGAATTAATGAATAAATATTTGGATATTAATTTACATGCCTTCCAAGATGCATCAGTGAGATATTGAAGTCTTTTCCTAATCTGACTTGTTTTCATTGTTCCCAGGCAATTCAGCCAGCATGGCTGTCTCTTTGCCACCCACTCTGGGACTCGGTTCTGCTCCGGATGAAATCCAGTACCCACATATTAAATTTTCAGAATGGAAATTTAAGCTGTTCCGGGTGAGATCCTTGGAAAAGGTGCCCGAAGAAGCTCAAATGGAAAAGAAAGATTCCTCTGAGGGGAAACTCTCTCTAGAGGAATCTCCTGCAGTCCTGGACAAGGCTGGGGCTGAGAAGCCAGCCTTGATTCAACCAGCATTAAAGCCTCACCCTAAGTTTTTCAAGAAATCCCATGATGATGAAGGGAAGGCAAGAGAAAAGGCGATCCACCAAGCCAACCTTCGGCATCTCTGCCGCATCTGTGGGAATTCTTTCAAAAATGTAGAGCACAACAGGAGATATCCAGTGCACGGGCCCGTGGATGGTAAAACCCAAGTCCTTTTACGAAAGAGGGAGAAGAGAGCCACTTCCTGGCCAGACCTCATTGCGAAGGTTTTCCGGATTGATGTGAAGGCAGATGTTGACTCGATCCACCCCACTGAGTTCTGCCATAACTGCTGGAGCATCATGCACAGGAAGTTCAGCAGTGCCCCAACTGAGGTCTACTTCCCGAGGAATGCAACCATGGAGTGGCACCCCCACACACCATCCTGTGACATCTGCCACACTGCCCGCCGGGGACTCAAGAGGAAGAGTCATCAGCCAAATGTGCAGCTCAGCAAAAAACTCAAAATGGTGCTTGACCGAGCAAGACAAGCACGTCAGCGCAAGAAGAGAGCTCAGGCAAGGATCAGTAGCAAGGAAATGATGAAGCAGATTGCCACCTGCAGTAAGATTCATCTTAGTACCAAGCTCCTTGCAGTGGACTTCCCGGTGCACTTCGTGAAATCTATCTCCTGCCAGATTTGTGAGCACATTCTGGCTGACCCTGTGGAGACCACCTGTAAGCATGTATTTTGCAGGATCTGCATTCTCAGATACCTCAAAGTCATGGGCAGCTATTGTCCCTCTTGCCGATATCCCTGCTTCCCTACTGACCTAGAGAGTCCAGTGAAGTCCTTTCTGAGCATCCTGAATTCCCTGATGGTGAAATGTCCAGCCAAAGAGTGCAATGAGGAGGTCAGCTTGGAAAAATATAATCACCATGTCTCAACCCACAAGAACTCAAAAGAGACTTTTGTGCATATTAACAAAGGAGGCCGACCCCGCCAGCACCTCCTGTCCCTGACCCGGAGGGCTCAGAAGCACCGTCTGAGGGAGCTCAAGCTGCAGGTGAAGGCCTTTGCTGACAAAGAGGAAGGTGGAGATGTCAAGTCTGTGTGCCTGACCTTGTTCCTGCTGGCGCTGAGGGCAAGAAATGAGCACAGACAAGCCGATGAGCTGGAGGCCATCATGCAGGGTCGTGGCTCTGGCCTGCAGCCTGCTGTTTGCTTGGCCATCCGTGTCAACACCTTCCTCAGCTGTAGTCAGTACCACAAGATGTACAGGACTGTGAAAGCCATCACGGGGAGGCAGATTTTTCAGCCTTTGCATGCCCTTCGGAATGCCGAGAAGGTCCTTCTGCCGGGCTACCACCCCTTTGAGTGGCAGCCACCTCTGAAGAACGTGTCTTCTAGCACTGACGTGGGCATTATTGATGGACTGTCTGGACTGTCCTCCTCTGTGGACGATTACCCGGTAGACACCATTGCGAAGCGGTTTCGCTATGATGCAGCATTGGTGTCTGCTTTGATGGACATGGAAGAAGACATCTTGGGAGGCATGAGAGCCCACGACCTCGATGACTACCTGAACGGCCCCTTCACTGTAGTGGTGAAGGAGTCTTGCGACGGAATGGGAGACGTGAGTGAGAAGCATGGGAGTGGGCCAGCCGTTCCAGAAAAGGCGGTTCGCTTCTCATTCACAGTCATGAAAATTACCATAGCACACGGCTCACAGAGTGTGAAGGTGTTTGAGGAAGCCAAACCTAACTCTGAACTGTGTTGCAAGCCTCTGTGCCTTATGCTGGCCGATGAGTCCGACCACGAGACCCTCACGGCCATCCTAAGCCCTCTCATTGCCGAGAGGGAGGCCATGAAGCACAGCGAATTGATGCTGGAGATGGGAGGCATCCTCCGGACTTTCAAGTTCATCTTCAGGGGCACCGGGTATGATGAGAAACTTGTCCGTGAAGTGGAAGGCCTCGAGGCTTCTGGCTCTGTCTACATCTGCACCCTTTGCGATGCCACCCGCCTGGAAGCCTCTCAAAACCTCGTCTTGCACTCCATAACCAGAAGCCACGCGGAGAACCTGGAGCGCTATGAGGTCTGGCGTTCCAACCCATTCCACGAGTCTGTGGAAGAACTCCGGGATCGGGTGAAAGGGGTCTCGGCCAAGCCCTTCATTGAGACCGTCCCTTCCATAGATGCGCTCCACTGTGACATTGGCAATGCAGCTGAGTTCTACAAGATTTTCCAGCTAGAGATAGGGGAGGTCTATAAGAATCCCAGCGCCTCCAAAGAGGAAAGGAAAAGATGGCAGGCTACCCTGGACAAGCATCTCCGGAAGAAGATGAACCTGAAACCAATCATGAGGATGAATGGCAACTTTGCCAGGAAGCTCATGACCAAAGAGACTGTTGAAGCCGTGTGTGAATTAATTCCCTCCGAGGAGAGGCACGAAGCCTTGAGGGAGCTGATGGACCTGTATCTGAAGATGAAACCCGTGTGGCGCTCGTCATGCCCTGCTAAAGAGTGCCCAGAGTCTCTCTGCCAGTACAGTTTCAATTCACAGCGGTTCGCTGAGCTCCTCTCTACCAAGTTCAAGTATAGATATGAGGGCAAAATCACCAATTATTTTCACAAAACCCTGGCACACGTCCCTGAAATTATTGAGAGGGACGGCTCCATCGGGGCCTGGGCAAGCGAGGGAAATGAATCGGGCAACAAACTGTTCCGGCGCTTCAGGAAAATGAACGCCAGGCAGTCCAAGTGCTACGAAATGGAAGATGTCTTGAAGCATCACTGGTTGTATACTTCCAAATACCTTCAGAAGTTTATGAATGCTCATAATGCATTAAAAAACTCTGGGTTTTCCATGAACACCCAGGGATGTTCAGAGGAGGACCCGTTAGGCCTAGAGGACTCTCTGGAAACTCAAGATTCAATGGAATTTTAAGTAGGGCAGCCGCTGATGAGCTGGTTTTGCAAATGAGGTTTTCTTTGGGTGGCACTGAGACCTTCTCTTAGCACCCTTCACTCTTGTGTGCAGGGGGTCACCAACCAAGTGCTGGTAGGTGGGAGAGGCTGCAGATGCTGAAGCCAGTCAGGAATGGATAGCGGATGGGCTGATGGCTTGCACCATTGAGGGAGGTCAGAGAAGCAACAGGAGAGATCAGTTATTTGAAAAGCTCAGTAGCTCAGAATAGGCGTGAATGCGGGGGATCAGAGGTGAACAAAGATACGCGCGTGTGCGAATGAGTGATGTGAAATTCGAAGCCAAGACTGTCAAAGAAGAGTGACCGGAGAAGCCAGGGAAGGCATTTGTCTTGAGGTTTCCATTCCCTCCTCTCCATTTGTTATAGTTTTTATTGAGACACAAGTGTTTTCTATACCAATATTGCAGAATTCTTTGTGTTATAATTTTCACATATCTCAGCTTACAAGATCTGAAGAGCTTTCCATATTTCTCCAATAATAATATCTGACATTTGTGTGGCGCAGTGACCCTTCCAGTGTTTTCAACGTGTTTTCTCATTCTGCGCATTTATACAGAAATACCCTACATCTAAACTTTTTTTTTTTTTTGAAAATTAGACCTTTTCTAGGTTTAAATGATGTGTTTACTATCACCTTAAAAGTTTAGGAGGTCATCTGCTGCCATGGATTTTTCAATAATGAAGCTCGAAGAGTAGAACTGTTAGCTGCAGTGAGTTACTAAGTCTTCTAGTAACATATGTTCACTTAGCTATCAGGAGCCAGGTATCATTTTTCTTTGTACCTTTTAATTTCAATTAAGTTAGTCTCCAAATGTTTTGTCCTACAATCTCAAAGCCACAGAGGCTTTTCAAATCTGGATTTGCTCACTGTATAAAAACAGATTTGATGTCTTGTTGAAAATTTCTACCAGATTTTCTCCCTCTGATACCTGGGTCAACTTGACTAAATCCAGGTTTCCTGGAGTATTTCCCTCTGCAATGGGTTATTCTTTTATTATGATCGGTTTATGTTTAGTGTTTTAATATTTTTGTAGCAGGATACCTTTGTATTTTTCCCACTTGCTGAGTTTAGGTAAGTCTGCTCATAGTACAGTGGAAGAGATAACATTTGTGGAGTGTTTTTATTTTTTGAAACTTTGGAATATTTTCACATTCATTTTTGCCTCATTTTCCTGTGGGGCAGATGTAGGCATTGCCATTATCCCTATTTGATGGAGGGTTAAATGATTTGCTGAAAGTCACAGATATAATAAATATGTATCTGGAATTTGAACATAGGTATTTTTTGTCCAAATTCCATGTTCTTTCTAGTTCAACAATTAACCTTTTTTATTTTTTTAATAAGGCAGGATCATATTTGTTTAGGATCCACAGTTAATCCCCATAGTTCATAATCCTGGGATTATGTTTCTTGGGGGCAGGGATGGGGGGATTTAAGTTATTGGTGTGCTTTAGGACTTTTGACATAAGAAAGTAATGCTAAAGCTCCCAAGAACCCCCAAACTTCTGGTGGCTCCACTTATTTGGAAACTATTGAAATGTGGGAATCGCCAGTTGCTGGCAATTTAGAGCAGTCATGGGATTTTATATGCTAGTGAGTCAAAATGATACGTTAGTGTTAATTAGTTTTTTCTTCCTTTGATTCTTTGACCATAATTGCCATGCTCATACGTAGTGTACCGAAGAGCTTTGCAGCTGTCAAACGTGCATCAGTGACATTTTCCTAAATGATATGCGCTTGGTGTTGTTATGGGGATCGAACCCGGTATTTTCCACTTAATTAATACAGCAGTTTTTTTTCTTTTCTATATAGAGTATATTAAATTACAAAGACACATGTAGTTTAGTCACCAAAAACATACACGTATTTCAATTTTATTTTTTCTTGGAAGTGAAAGTTTTGCATTTTGTAAATGAATAAATAGACTTCCGAACCAGCCTTTTTCTTCATTCCGTTTAATCCTTACAGTGTGTCTCTACACTAATAAAACGGCTGACTTCATGTGCTCATCCTAGTCCCGGATGCGTGCTGGCATTGGTTTGTAGATTTTTTCCCATTTCCCTTCTGTTACTTAACTGGTACCACTGTAAATACTTTCCAGTATTAAATCCCCTCTTCCTAGCATCGTGGAGACTATTTGGAATGCGTGTGGCTAACAGTGTGATTTACAGCACAGCCATCCCCATGATCCCTCAATTGGATCGCATTTTGATAAACCCCAGGAACATCTATCTGGCCACAGGAATTTCAACAGGTGGAGATGTTGCCTGTGGTTGTTTTTGCCCTCATTGTTGAGACTGCAATATCCCCGACCCTGGTTTTATATGCAAGTTTGATTTTTGACAGTGCCCATTGCAAGTGCAGTCACCTACTCCGGGGAAATTTGCCGCAATGAATGGAGCGTTTTTTTGAAGTAGAGACGGGAACCTCACAAGTGCAATGCGTTTTCCTCCCATGAAATCTGATTCTACAAGTTTTCCTTCCAACCCACCAAGGGGCACTACAGGGACCAGTGGTGGTGGCTGATGAAAAGTGATGAACGGTCCGTGTGAGGTCAAAAAGCACTTTGGGATTAATAAACCTTCACAGCAAAGTAAGAGTGGAAGGAAAAGATGACTTTCCCTTACAGGTGAACTTGAATTTAGTTTTGCCTCAATTTGTTTTCACAAAATATAGATGAAGTTAAAGATTTTTTTTTTTTTGGTTGTTGAGCGTGTGGGTCTAGCATTATCAAACAGAATTCAAATTCCGTACAGCTAGGAGTTAGGGTTTATAAGTACCAGTGGTGGTTGGGAGGAACAAATCATCACTTGGGTGCAAGTAACTTTTGGTTGCAGATTTGTACATATCTTCAGTTATTGTTTAAGAAAGGATCTGTTCTTTCAATGTTAAGCAACTTTAAATGAGTGTATATTTTGGCCCTATTTTTTTCCCTTTGACTACAGGAATATACCTTAGAGATTATTTTTGGTGAGGGTTTTTTTTTTTTTTGTGGCATTGTACTTCACTTTATTTTCTTACAAATAATCATAAAGTTTGTTTAATGGCTACCAAGAGTCTTCTTTTTTCTTGTTTTAGGGAAAGTTCAGGTACCAGGATGAAATGGATTTATTTGATGTGGGGAACCCAGTATTCTTCCATGTCAAATGTTTTCAAAGTCAATAAAGCATGTGTTTTAATACTTATTTTTATATTTTACTATTTCTACTCATTACTATTATGGTTCCTATTAACACCTTCATGTTCAAATATTTGAAATAAAAGTTTAAAATTTGGAAATTGTGGGTATTGTGATTTATATTCAAGTAATAATGTTGAATTCAACATTTAAAAAATGAAGTAACACCTTTTTTTCTTTAACACAAAATTTTTTTTTTACTAGAACACAAAATAAATTTGTTGATCTTTAGAATGAAGGGCAATAGAATAGTAATCATGAGTATAATTTATCTTAATGTAGAACGAGACAACTTGGTTCTGGAGACTTGAAGTAAATAGTAAGCCTTTGAAAATGTAGGATTTGCAAATCAGTGAGTTTTAACTCCTTTGAGAATCTGATAAAAATCTGGATCTGTTCCCCAGAAAATTCCCAGATTCATTTACTCAAAATTGCGGGCCGAGGAGCTGGTGTGCCCAGAACTCTGCAGGTAGTGGCAGAACTGAGCTGGAGCCCAGGCTCCTTAGTCCAGTGCTTTCCCCGATGATAATGATAATACTAGTAATAATAATAATAGTAATAACAGTAACAACAAGAAGAACGTGTGCCACTCAGCAAACAGCGTGGCGCACATCTGCATGTGGTTTTCTCATTGGGTCCCTTTGGAGTTGGTACTGCAATTGTCTTCCTGTTACACACACAGTCACTGAAGCTTATTGCAGCCAGAAAATAGCAAAGTCACATCTTCACAATTTCCCCTCTAGTCCTGTCCACCTTCCCTTAGCACGTCCAGTCATCGCTCCATCATCCACAGATTTTCAAGCATCTTAGTGCCACCTTTGCTGGACACCTCCTAGCTCCCTTCTGCTCAGGACTGAGATTCAGCCTGGCCGCCTCTGCGCAACCATATGGGTTTAAAACATTGAAATACATTTGTGTTTGTAGGTAAATAGCCTGCACTCCAAGGCCCCAAGTCCTCTTCCCTATTCTGGCAGCCCTGCCCTGTTCTCCAGAAACCCACAATCCAGCAAGGAACAGGTTAACTCTCAGCATAGCAGGGGCCTTAGGGATTCAGCATCAGGCTGGCATCTTCTCCGACTAACTTTTGTACTAGTATTATCATTGCCTTGTTTCATTTTTTCCTACTTTCTTTGAGGTATAATTGACAAACAAAATTATGCATATTTAAAGGGTACACCAGATGATTTGCATTGTGAAATGTTTACCACAATCAACTTAATTAACACACCCTTCACCTTGCATAGTTGTTGTGTATGTGTGTAGAACACTTAAGATCTACTGTCTTCCCAAATTTCAAGTGTACAATTCAATATTAGTAAGTATAGTCCCTGTGTTCTATACTAGTTCACACTAAAACCCATGACTGAAAGTATGTACTCTTTGATCAAGTATTTGAATATTACCTTTGCACTTAAGCATGAAGTTATCTCCTTACCCTAGAAGGCCCAGCTAAGTTCTATATTGTTTCTGATACTTTTTCTAACTACTTCAGCCTATATTTCACTTTAAAAAAGTAAACAATTATGCATGGATACCCAATTTTAAATTTGTCACCAGTTTCTTAAAGTGTCTATTACTTTATTTTCTGTAACTTTCCTGTGTGGGCCCCTTGCCTCATTCTGCAATGAGACTGTAAGTTCCTTAAGGATGGGGCTCGTCTTTCATGTGTTTTTTCATGTCCCATAGTATTTTGGTGGATCTTGGATTTTCAATAAATGCTTACTGATGGATACCCCAAAGAGACCGTTCAAGGGATCTTTATCCTTCAGCTATTAATAGTAATCAGCTTTTTGAAAGGGGTGTTATTGATAAGTTTTTCCTCTATTCTTACAAAATTATGTTTTAAATATATACACATTTATTAGATTTATATCTGAGGACAGAATGAGGTATTAGTCCTCTTAGATATGAGTGCTTCCTGACAGAATTAGGTCTGGGAAAAGGCGGTGTCATCTATGCTAAATTCCAAGTCAAAAAGCAATACTCTATGCTACAGAGGAATTTGGTGGCATATAAATAATTTGAAATTCTTGTCATTGTGAATTAGAATGGCTGCCTTTTCTATCTAAATTTACCATGGTATCTATTCTAATCTCTTTTAGCTAGAAAAGAGAATCAATTTAACCCAAGACCTCACCTCATCTTCTGTGAAGCAGACTGTAACTTTTGTTTCCAAGTTCTGTGAGATGAGATATTTTGATTGGTAAAGATATTTAGAACACAAGGGATGTATTTCCATATCTCATCCTTCATGTATTAAAGAATCAGAATGATAGTAAGACAACAACTACAGAAGTGAGTACATTTCAGTCCATATACAGTGAACTTAATTCAAATCAATGCACATTACCAAGCAATAGCTATAATGTACCAGACACAGGGTTTGGTATTAAAGGTACTATTGTATTCATCATTTCTCAATATATGGGTATATCAAACTATTACATTGTACACCATAAACTTATGCAATGTTATATGTCAATTAATCTTAGTAAATCTGGAAAAAATAATGTAAACTGTTAGGAGCCAGGAACCGAAAGAATGTGGATCTTACTTTCCTGATAGAGTGGGGAAGGCTAGTGACATCTAGAAGCAAGATAGTGGTCGGGGACCACCTGTAGCCAGAGATAGTCAGGAAGAGGTTCTCTGGCCCAGTGAGGTGCAGAAGCAGCTGGAAGTGCCCAAGAGTGGTACAGAAGCACGCAGGTCCGAGATAGTCTGGCAGAGAGAGCTGTGGCCATTCTGGGAGAGGAAGGGGCAGAACAATCTCTGCATTATCATGTGAGCCCACTCAGTACCTGAAAGCAAGAAAGAGAGAGAGAGGGAGAGGGAGAGACAGAGAGAGAGGTGGGGGGGGGAGAGAGAGAGAGAGATAAGGGTGATCGATCTAAGGATGCCTTATAGTTAAGGCTATGGTGCAACTCGGAGTCATCTTCAAAGCTGATAACCTCAGGCCAGGTGGAAATTTGGATGCTGTGGCAGAAGCTAGTGAGGAGGGATGATGACCCCAAAGACCAGTGCTTCATCCCCAACTCACCCCCACTTTTGACAACTCAGCAATATATTTCTCTCTGGAACTTGGCTAAAAAGTTAGGTGAAGAGGGAGAACCTAAACTTATTGAAATTAACATTTTGTCACATAGTAAAGTTTTGTCACATAACATAATATGAGTTGAGTGATGGAAAAAATACAGTTTTGTTTCTTGTATGTCTGAATATAGAAGCAGAGATTTGCAAGCACTACTGCTATCAAGGAGGTGATGAAGGTGATGGGGTGCAGAGGCTTCCTGCGGGAGCAGCTGTTTGGATTGGGATGTAAAGACTGGACAGGAGCAGGCCAGATGGACTAGGGCATTCTCAGAAGTTATGAAGTGCGGGAGGGAAGGCATGTCCTGAAGACGGAATCAGTTGTCCACAAACCCTGAGTAACAAAACAACGCGGAGTGCTCACTATAAATGCTCTCAGTTCAGTATTTCTGGAGATTGAGCCCAAAGTATTATTTTACTGTTGAAAACCTGGAGCCCTGGCCCCTGCTTCTCCTCCAGGCTTGTGCCGCTCACCCGCTGCTCGTGTGCTGTGTTCTGATCAGACCAATCTCCCCATGACATGCTTTCGATCTTGAAATGTGACACCTTCATCTCACCCCAGAATTTTTGACCCAACTGTTTCTTTTTAATTACGCGTTCCCTTCTCCTAATATGGTCAACTGGTACCTGTAGATGAGTGTAGTCCCTTAAAATAGTCACCTTGGAAAGTCATATACTTTTTATTGATATTCTTATGTAAACAGTTTGGGACTTACCTTAGAAGCTATTTATGAGCCAAATCAGAAAAGCCGTTTTGTTAGCTTGTACACTGACTTCCTTTCGACCTGAAGCAGTACTGTGCTACTGAGAATCACACCTGCATTATCTCTGGTGTGACATTTGTCTGTTTCCAGAATCCAAGTCCATGTCCAATGAAGGAACAGCAACAACTGTTAAATATCTTCAATGGAATGAACCATAGGCTCTGAAGGTGATTGAAACATAAGCCTAGAAATGTGTTAGGCAAAAACAGTTTATCATTTGGAAGAAATGAGTATTCTTCTAATGTGATTCATTTAAATGTTTGTGTATGCTTATTAGAGAAGCCTCATTATCTTTTTTTTTTTTTAGATTTATTTTTAGAGAGAGGGAAGGGAGGGAGAAAGAGAGGGAGAGAAACAGCAATGTATGGTTGCCTCTCACATGGCCCTCACTGGGGACCTGGCCTGCAACCCAGGCATGTGCCCTGACTGGGAATCGAACCGGGACCGCTTGGTTCCCAGCCCGCGCTCAATCCACTGAACTACACCAGCCAGGGCGAGAAGCCTCATTATCTTAAAGTTGTACCTGATGAACTCAATGGTGAAGTGACATGAAAAGACCTATTTTTACTCAAATATATGGTATGTAAAACCAAAGTAGTTACTCTTAAAACACATACCCCCACCCCCAACACTCACATGCATGCCAATAGTAGCTATGATGGTAAGATCTCAGTTTAATTATGGACCCTGTATCTTGGTCTCACTGACTACAAAACAAGTACAGTAATAGTAATTCTTTGGCCACTCAGTCACTGTAGACAAATCAAGATGGGAGTATGTCTCTACCTCTAGAGGGAATAATTCTTTGGAATTCTGTGAAGGATATTTCAGCTCTAACTTATGTCAGTTTCTACTAACAGCTAAAACAGAAATTAAAGTGATCCTGAGAAAATTAAGTAGTATACTATTGTGCTTAATTGGGCAACTGTAAATGTTAATAGTGGGAGTAAATCAATCTGAACAGAAGGCATTTTACTATTTTATTAGTTTCATGTAGGTGACAGAAACAGCAAAAAAATAAAGGCAATGGTACAGCAAATTGTTCCAAAGGAATAGTCATCGGATAACATTACTGAAACAAAGTGAACATGATTTGATTTATTTAAGATAATTTCAGCATCTAAGACATGGAACTGTTAGCAGAAGAACTTTTGTTCCAGGGTTTTATCTTTTGTATCGTTCATGTTTTTCTAGATTTTGCTATAGCCCTTTACACATTGTGGGTTCTCACTGAAGACTGATGCGTAAGACTGATGGCTTAGGCTCTTAGGGTTAGGTACAATGCTTTCCAGAAAAATGCTTCAGGAGGAAAGGTATTTGTTTGTAAGGTCATCTAATTGTCAGTTGATGTCTCAAAGCCTCAAAAAGTAATAGTCCTTTTAACTCTCATTCTAGAAAGTATTTAATTGAACCTTAGCAAGCTCACTGATTTTATAATTTTCACTGGTAGCAAACCTTACGTATTAAATAGACATATGCAGAAATTGATTTTTCCCCATTTGAAATCTTCTACCTGCTAACTCTAGGAGACTTTTTAAACTTTTATTATTTGGGAAAATAAACAATACTATTCTTCTTCAGGAGATTTATTAGTCCCCCTTTTTTTAAAGCACATGCTGTCACTCATCTTTCATCAGAGTGGTAAGTACCAGTTTTCACTGAATCAAGTGACTGGTTTTGGTTCATCATTTGTACACCATATGATGGGGGAACCTTTGAAGAAAGTACATGCAGAGAACTT
Organism: Micronycteris hirsuta; assembly: GCA_004026765.1. Lineage (NCBI taxonomy): Eukaryota > Metazoa > Chordata > Mammalia > Chiroptera > Phyllostomidae > Micronycteris > Micronycteris hirsuta. The sequence goes on along the minus strand of PVJI01012946.1, from coordinate 30,297 downwards.
GATAAAAATGTAATGAAACTTGACACAGCTTCCTTCTATTTATTCACGTCAATGGAGTCCATGTATCTATGTATCTATCTTATTGCTACTGCTTCTGTATTTATGAATCCTTGAATGAAAAAATTCAGATCAGAAAATTTCATTTAAGACATATTGAGTAAAGTATTTTCAAGTATTTATCATTGTATTATAAACACTTTTTACTGGTGCTAAATTCATCCAACTAAAAGAAAACACAGGCATTTTCATTTTTAATCAATGAAAATAGGAATGTAATTTTATCATTATTATGATTGTTTAAGATAGGTTTAAAATTTGATGCACTGGAATCTGGACGGCTTTGATGAAACTAATCAAACAACCTTCTAAGAAAGGATTTCTTGGCCGGAGTAAGAACTTTCCCAGAACCTTTTTTGTGGAGGGATTTCAGTGGAGGCTTTTTTAAGGGTACAGCTCGTTTGGGGGTCTGCAATGCTCTTGCTATCTTCACATGCTCATTGCAGTAATACTTGCTGCTTCCTTCTGACAGTTGGATGAGTGTGCGTTCTGCCAGATCCATGCACTGGGCGTGGACCCAGTGCCCATCTCCATGAGAGCAATAGATCATGGCAGGTTTGTTTAGCTCGGTTGAATAAAATGGTACCCACGTGTTGATATCCACATCACAAGTAGAGCAGCAAGTAATCCAGTAGCCAGTGACAGACTCATCTTCCTCATCATCTTCATTATAGGTGTCAAATTCATCATCACCATCAAAACTATTTGCTTCTGCACTGAAGCAAAATTCTTCTGAGTCCTCAAAGGGAGTGGAATCCCCTGGGTCTTCTGTTGATGTCTGACTGTTTGTGAATGTTTTCTGCTCTTCATTCACATCGTCTTCAGCACATTTCAGCATGTAGAAATAGAATGTTTCTGAAGCAGCCTGTTTATTGTCTCCTGGTATGCCAAGGAAAACAGCTCCATTTCCCATGTTGCTTCCAAACCATATCTTGCTGTGCTTAATATCTGGGGTCCAATCTGGAGTCTCCATCTCACGAATTTCTATCTTGTTGCCCTCAAGAGAGATGACGTTGCAGACCATTCTTTTCTGATTTTCAAGCTGATAGCCACCCACAATAACAAATTCGTCACTGTTTGTTTGAGTCAGGATTGCACTGGAGACAGAGATCCCTCCTGGCAAAACCGTGCAATTCACAGCTGGGCTACCCAGGGGAAGATCAACTCTTATTCTGTAGAGGTTGGCAGGGCGGATGTTATTGGCAAGTGAATGCCCTCCTAAAATATAAATGGTATCATTTCTGGCAATAGAGACATGAAAAGATAGCCCATCCTGAAGTTCTGGAAGACTGTATGATGTAGAGCACCCAAATTCAAAATCCACCAAGAAAATGTGGGGCAGGCAGTCAGCTACACTATTCCATTTTTCCGTGGTTCTTTGGGCAGAAGGTATGTACGATCGCCCTCCAAAGACAACACCCACGCTCTTCCCTCGACTGTATACCACATCGATGGTATGACCATATCTGGCTTCAGGGACGTCTCCCACCAAGTCTTTCTCAGTACAGCAGAAAGTAACTTTCTTGTTGTTCTTGCACACAACAGACATGACATAAATCTTATCGGAAAGCTCGTTGTTTGGTGTTTTTCCCCCATGGATAATGTACTGTTGCTTTTCAGACTCCGAGCTGCCTTTGAATGTGCACGTGGCTGGGTAGCGAAGAGGAGGTAGGTAGCAGGAATCCTTAGAGAAAACGGCAGGCTTCAGTTTGAGATGGTTATGCTTTACATCGAAATGGAACACTCCAGTGGGGCAGGACCTCTTGGGCCAGCCTTTCTGACCAAAGAAGAAAATTTGCCCATCAAAATTCATCAGTGAGAAGCCCGGTTGGATTAAGCCTATGTTATTACTGACTGTAATCATCTGTAGTGACATCTTTTTTGATCGCGGACAGATCTTTTATCTGAAAGAATTAAAAAAAAATTAACTTACTATATCTTTAGATAAATCACTGTATTTAGATTCCCTCACATGTAGAAAGCATGTTAAAAAGTAGTTCTCCCGCAAGATTGTAGTGGGACTGAATTTGCAAAATCCAGGTAGTTTGGTAAGCAAGGAGCCACAGAACCTTCCTAATCTAATACAATCTAAGCAGCTGGGACTTGTTTTAGAAATGGACAGTCCTCCTCTCGATTTCTGGGAATTGTAGTCCTTTTTTCCTTAAAGACTCACCACTTAATGTTAGAAAGAACTACATTTCCCAGGAATCAGTTCTCTACGGGCTGTGTGGCTGTTAGTTTTCGTTGCTCCAGGAGAGGAGAGTCCTAGGATGTTTCTCTGAGTATGGACGTCTGAAGTGCGAAGTGACTAGGTGGGCGCCCAGGCGAGAAACTAGGGAGTGGGAGGTGAGAGTGGCTAACGCAGACCCAACACCCGGGTTATGGGAGGTCTGCAGCACCAGCGGGGGCTTCAGGCAGCCCTCTGCCCAGGCGTTCCCGGGGACTCTTAAACCGGTGACTTGGTAGGACGCACAGCTTCTTCTGGCCGGCGTGGGGTTGCCTGGAAACCGGAGCCCGCAGGACGCCAGGCCGAGGTGTCCTTGCAGACTCCGGCCGGGACGCTGTGGGCTCCGCTCAGAGCTGCACCCCTGAGCAAAGCTGCTGGGGCGGGGACGTGGGCAACGACGTTAGAAAAGCCGTGACTGTTTTGCAGAACTGAAAGATGAGTCTCGGAATACCTGGACTGCAGGGGAGACATGACCTGAGGGTGATTTTTACCAGCCCTGTATTTAGTAATGAAAATACGGTAGACGTTCGAGGGCCGCGTCAAAGGCCCTTTGTTTATCTCAAGTTCTCTCGCTCTGGTTTTTAGGCATTTAGCGGAGCAGAGATGATTCCTAAACAACTATCCCTCTTCCTCCCCCTCCCTCTCGCGTCTTCCCATTCCCTCTCCCTTTAGGAAAATAGACTTAGTGACTTATTTTAGACCTCTGTCCAGCTCAAAAAATTTGACGTAATTCTTTAGTAACTTTGTAGTAAGCAGGCACCAGACACAAAGAGGTGCCAGCATTTTTCAGGGTTTAATATTTACGTTATAATATTTTAAAAAAGGTATTTGCTAGATGGAGTAAGCTTAATACATTTTTATTTGTGTTATTATCACCTACCTTAAGAGAGACGTGATGAGCCTTAATGAGAAACAGCCTCCCTGTTTGCAGAGGAAGTCCTAGACACCAAAGGACAGAGGAAACAAAATAGCACAGATTCATTGCTTTTTAGGAGTAAGTTGTTAATGTACTTCATAAAAGAGTGGCTATGAGTGTGGACTCCAAAAGCTGACTGGCTGCGTTAAAATCCTGGCCCCGTCACTATGTACATGAAGTTGGGCAAGTCACTTAAAAACCTCTCTCTGCCTCAGTTTCCTCATCTGTAAAATGAGATGATAATTTTACCTACTTCATAGGTTGATGTAAGTTACGATTAGTAAATTAGTGCACGTAAAGGACTTAGAACAGGGCTTTGCACAAGGTAAACACTGATAGTTATTATGATTATGCTGAACTGATCAAAAATAAGGTTGTCAGAACACAGTTCCCTGCTGGGCAGGGCACATGACGTTTTATCGTATTGGAGCTGAGTAGAGGGCTTTAGGATCTGGGAATCTGGTCAGTAGGTATAGATGGATAACTTTTTTAGACTAATGAGAATTGGATAAGCATATACAATGGAGGTGCTGGTGGTGAGTTCAATTTAGATACCAGGAAATGTTTCATTCTTGTTACCCTTTTTGTAACCTCTCATTGAATATGGAAACTCTGAAGTTGGACTGTCTGAATCCAAGTCTGGGCTTTAAAACTTAGTTGCGTGGTTACCATCTTGGAAACGTTATTTTCTCCTGTTTTTTCTTATCTGTAAAATGGGGATAGTATTAATAACTGCTCCTTGGGTTGTTTTGAAAAATATATGGGATAATATGAATCACTGCATATGTAAATCTTATGGCACAGTGCCTGGCACATAATAAGTATTCAATAGATGTTAATACTATATTTTTGTCCCCCCTGCAAAGGTTCCTTGGACCAGGTAGTATCTATGGTCAATCTAATGAGGTGTTGGTGGGGCTTTTTGCCTTGAAGCACTTCTGTAGACAGATGTAATTAATTGCTAAATATCTTTTCTACTTACTCATTTTAGTTGGGAGAGTCTTCAAGATATGATATTTTAATAATCGTCTAGTGGGTTATTAAACCGAGTGAGAAATGAATGGCAAATGAGAGGGACTATTGGTAAAGTCACGAAAGCAAGCCTCTCTCTTCCTCAGACCGTAGTGGTTTGTAGGTTCGGCAGCTCGCTCTGCTTTTGAAATAACGTGGGCCAGTGTTTGTGTTTTCGTCCTCTGTGGCTTATCCAAGCGTACATAAGAAGAGGCATCTGTGCATCTAAGAAAATGCTTTCCATGGGAACTAAAAGGAAATACTGTTGATTCTCAATTCAGTAAATGCAAACCGTAAGGGGTTGTACACAGCATGCTGTGTGACGATTGTCAGAGAATCGCCCACTTTTGGGTGGAGGGACTGCCAAAGCCAAAGCGTGTTTGTTTTAAACACTTACAAAGACTGTTATTGGGATATACAGGAACCCATCCAGGGTGAATGTACACCAAGAACACTTGCCTTCTTTCCTTTTTATTGACTTTATTAGGGTGACACTGGTTAACAGTACAGGTTTCAGGTGCACAATCCCAAGGAACACTTGCTTTTAAACAGCAAGCTTTAAAAAACAATGTTTTTATTGCAGCCTGTTGGCTTCATGTTAAGGTTGTCAGCAGGATATTGGCTTCTCATAAGTGAAAACATGATTATGGCAGATTAAACAGAGACATTTTCATGGGCAGGGCGTAAGGAGCACTACCCGTGTTTCGTAGCTTAGTTTGGATCCCTAAAGATTTCTGATCTGTTCTCCCAGTGACGCCCTGTTGTGGCACGTCTCATAATTTCAGGGACCGAAAACAGTGCTGAAGTTTATTACTGTTAAGATGAATTATCTCCTCTTGTAACATAGTTCAAATATTTGTGTACTTAATTTTTAGGTAACCCGTATTAAACCAGATGACTTAATGACTTGCATGTTTAAAGAATAAACAAGAACACTGAAAGTGTTTTTATATTATTTTGCAGTACTTTAGTTTTTGAAATTTTGCTTTATTAACTTAAATATGTTTTCACTAAAGTAGAAACTAACTTGTATATTTTCCATGTTTTCATATGATTATATGTCACATCTTTCTTTTTTTAGAAGTTTTTTAAGAGTTTTTAAAAGGTTATTCTAGAATTAAAATAATGTACTTCCTTTAAATAGGCTAGATAAAAACAGGCAGATTTTGAAAAAGAAGACAGTTCTTCAACTGAAGGAAGTTTCAAAGTCAGTGCATTAAAGATTCCTTTCAAAAGACAGAAATATAGGCTCAATAAATTTATACAGTTTCTCCAACCCATGCTAGCATTTCTCAGCGGGAGATTTTCACTTGTGCACCGGGAAGCTAGGGCACAGTTGAGAATCAAAAGAGGATGAATAGTGTGAGGTCCGGGCTTGTAGCTTCCTGTCTCTGAACCGACTCTCTTTCCTTCCCTAGGAAAGTGCCGTACTCCGAAGCATGAAAACTACTGATCAGTGTTGCCAGTGTTTTCCCGATTGCTCCAAAATAGCAGGTAACCTCAGGTAACTGCAGTCATTTAGTGCATGCATTAACCACAGCTTGCACGGTTAATTAGGTTTAAGGCATACATTACTTGATTTTTTTTTCCTGGCAGTAAAACAAGACTTAGGTCTTTCCTCTGACACTTCTGCCAGAGAAGCATCCTTGAAGCAGCTTGAGACCAGAAATCCCTGGGGTTTCCAAATTCTACATCATCCCTTCCCCGTCTGGACATCTAGTCCACCTGTTAATTAACACACTGCCGAATGGGTCTCTCCCTTAACGATGACAAACATAGGCACCCATCTTTTAGCTTTGGTAGAAATGAAGGTGTCGGACCTACCTGAATGCCAGAAGGGCTGCTCACCCTCTCTGAATCTTTGCCGCTAAACCGGGTATTAAATGTCAGCAGCCCTTGGGGAAGACTCCCTGACTGCCCACTCTGACCGTGGCGAGCAGAAGGCTGACGGCAGAGAGAGTGTGTAAGCGTGCCTACAGATGTTCAAGTGAACACGGATCTAACGGGAGTAACTGACTGTGACCTTTGTTTTTTTTTTCTTTAGATGGTTGAGGGAGATATCCACTAGGGTGTACCCTTAAGATTTAACCATTTCCTTACTGGCAGAGAATGGAAATGCAGTCCACTGTTCATCTGTAAAGACAGAAGACAAATCTGGTTGAAACCTTATTTCTAGTTTTATTCATATAGTTTTATTTTAGAAAAGCAGCAGGAAGTGAATATAATTGCTATGATTTGAGGAAATACTGTTGTGAATCCAATGGGAAGTTATTTTTCCTAAAGCAGAGATCGCTAATACCGTTGTCAGTCATTTGACTTTGAATTGTTCCTTGATGGTCGCATTTTCTTTAATGTAAGGCTCGGAAGGAGCGCTGGGGCTTGGAGGTCTGTCACTGACTCTATGTCAGGGAGCTGCTGTGTGGTATTGTACCGCGGGATGATTAAGTCAGTGGGCTTTGGATTCAAGCTGACCTGGTTTTCTCTGCCGGCTTGGCCATTTTCTGGGTGGATTCGACTTAATCCCTCAGCCTCATTCCCCATCTCTGAAATAGGACAAATAGTATATACCTCGAAAGATTGCTGCAGATGATTAAACGAGACACTCTCTAGAGTGCTCAGCCAAGGGAGGTATTCCCCAGTGGTGTCAGTGACAAAAACTGTGTTGGTAGCCTCTCCTACTCCCACGCCAAAGTTTTATAATCAAAGGAAGAGAAAACCAAAGGTGGTAAGAGTTGACTTAATTTGTGAACAGACTTTAATTTTTAGAGCAGTTTTAGGTTCACAGCAAAACTGAGTGGCGGTTACAGAGATTTCTCAAATCCCTCCTGCAGGACTTGAGCACGGCCTCCCCCACCCTCAGCATCCCCCACCAGGGGTGTGTTTGTTACGGTGGACGAACCTCCACGGACATGTCATTGTCACCCAGAGTACATAGCGTCTATCAGGGTTCACTCTTGGTGTTGAATAGTCTCAGTGTTTGGACAAATGTGAAATGACCCTTATCTGCAATTATAGTATCATATAGAATAGGTTCACTACCCTAAAACTATCCTGTGCTCTGCCTGTGCATGCCTTTCTCCCTTCCCCTCGCCTCTTTTCACCTTTTGCATGGTTTTACCCTGCCCTGAATGTTGTGTACAGGCACATCTTAGAGACAGTGCGGTTTCAGTTCCAGACCTCTGTGATACAGTGAGTTTCACAATGAAGCCAGTCCTGGTCGTTTTGCTGGTGGAGGCTCTTGCCTTCAGTCTGCAAACAAAATGAAACATTTGTGAAACACAATTCAGTGAAGTGCAATAAAACAAGGTGTGCCTGTTGTTGGAGTCACTCAGTGTGGAGCCTTTTCAGAATGGCCCCTTTCACTCAGTGATATGCATTGAAGGTTACTCGCTATCTTTTCCTGGCTCGATAGCTCATTTCTTTTTAGTGCTAAATAATATTCCATTATCCGGATGGAACACAGTGTATGTATGCACTTTCCTACTGAAGGGCGTCATGGTTGCTTCCAGGTTTGGGCATTTATGAATAAAGCTGCTGTAAACATCCATGTGCAGGTTTTTTGTGTGGGCATAAATTTTTAGCTCCTTTGGGTAAATAACAAGGAGTGTGATTGATGGGTCATGGTGAGTATATGTTTCATTTTATACAAAAATGCCAGACTATCTTCCAGAGTGGCTGTGTGATTTTGCTTTCCTACCAGCCGTGAGTTACTGTTACCACCCGTCCCTGCCTGTTTTCAGTGTTGTCAGTGTTCTGGGCGTTGGCCGTTCAAATAGTCATATAGAGTATCTCATTGCTGTTGTTTTTTAAGATTTTATTTATTTAATTTTAGAGAAAGGGGAAGGGAGGGACAAAGGCGGGGAGGGAAATATTGATCAGTAGCCTCTTGTACATTTTCCTACCGGGAACTGAACCCACAACTCAGGCCTGTGCCCTGACCGGGAATCGAACTGTCGACCTTCCACTTACGGCATGGTGCCCAACCCACTGAGCCCCCCTGGTCAGGGCTGCTATCTCATTGTTTTCATTCGCCTTCCCTGAGGACATATGAGGTGGAGCATCTTTCTGTCCGCTTATTTGCCATCTGTTTAACTTCCTTGTTGAGGTGTCTGTTACCGTCTTTAGCCCATTTTTTAAATTGGGTTGTTTTCTTATTTTAAATTTTAAGTGTTCTTTGTATATTTTGGATAATAGTCCTTTATGAGATGTGTCTCTTGCAAGTAATTTTTCTTTGTGGCTTCTCTTTTCATTCTCTTCACAATGCCTTCCACAAAGCAGAAGTTTGTTTTTTAAAGATTTTTAAAATTTATTTTTAGAGAGAGGGGAAGGGAAGGAGAGGGAGAGGGAGAGAAACATCACTGTGCGGTTGCCTCTCGCCTGTGTCCCCTACTGGGGACGGCCCGCAACCCAGGCATGTGCTCTGGCTGGGAATCGAAGCAGCAAACCTTTGGTTCACAGGCCGGCACTCAATCCACTGAGCCACACCGGCCAGGGTGAGAAGTTTTTAATTTTAATGAAGTCCATCTTATCAGTTATTTCTTTCATGGACACTGTCTTTAGTGCTGTATCTAAAAAGTTGTCACCGTACCCAAGGACACCTAGGTTTTCTTCTGCGTTATCTCCTAGGAACTTTGTGGTTTGCGTTTTACGTTTGGCTCTGTGGTCCATTTTGATTTAATTCTTGTGAAGGGTGTAAAGTCTGTGGTTAGATTAATTTTTTTGCATGTGGATATCCAGTTGTTCCAGAATCATTTGTTCAGAAGATTATCTATGCTAATTGTATATTGCTTTTGCTCCTTTGTCAAAGATCAGTTAACTCTATTTGTGTCCGTCTATTTCTGAGCTCTCTGTTCTGTTCCATTGGTCCATTTGCCGATTCTTTCACCAATACCACAGTCTTGATTACTGTTGTTGACATAATTTAAAAACGATTTATTCAAAACAGTTACATCAAGAAAAATACATACTATCCCATTAAGCCTGTCACTGACCATAACATTTTTTGTTTCTTTGTGCCATATTCTAATGTTTATCCAAATCTACACACATTTTCACTTAGTTATGGTGAGAATGCATTTACATTTTGTTTTAGTTTTTAATAGAACATTATTTTATGTAGACTGTGAAGTACATACTTTATTTTTACTTTTATAATTTTAATAAAATTTCATTAAGTAAATGTAACATAATTTATCTGACCATCCACTATCGTTGGCCATTTAATCAGCCGCCACGTGGCCTCGGCGATGGAATGCCGTGCTCAGGGGCAGACAGGTCTGGACCTGAGTCTCAGTTCTGCTGCCGGAGGACCTTTTTGAAGTTGTTTTCTTATCTCTAAAACAGGGACAGTACCTGCCTTATTGTGAGAATTAATGGATATTAAGTATCTGATTTAAAAAGTGTACTCAGATAATCCTGTCTGAATATGATGGTGCTATAAATTTATTTGTATAAGTGACTATTTTCATTTTTTTTTGAAAAATTTTAGGATATATTTTCAGGGTTGATTTTTTAAAAGAAAATTGTTGAGTAGCTCAGTTATGTGGCCGATTCTCATTTGAAATGTTCATCCATCCTTTAAAAAAGCATCATCCTCTTTTCTAATTACTTACAGAATGATTGTTTTTTTGCCTGCAAAAGAATATTGGATTATTTCCCCAACCTTTTTATGCTGTTATATAGTGATTAGGGTAGTTGAAATTCCAGCATCAGTGACAGCTCTCATAAAGTTGACATACTGGATATCACCACAGTAAATACAAAATAAGAAACGCAACATAGAAACCACGGGCAGGTGGTGTAGGTGAGTGTTTTGGCCTTTGCATTTTACCAACCTCAAAAACAGGCAATTTGTGGCTGAACATGTTAGCTGTCTCCCGAAGAAGTTGCAAATTAGCAGCACGTTTGAAAATGTGTGCGCTGCCTGGTGGGTTGAGGGAAGCAGGGGAGGGCACCCTTCTGGGAACTCACGACGGTGTTTATGGGGAAGTCCAGTGCCCATTCTATAAATGGAGAAATGACTTAAATTACAGTGTTGCTCAGTGAGTTCACTAGTGTTTGGAATAAGGTCAGAGGCAACTTTTCATAGCATTAAGAAAATAACGTGAGTAGTATAGGAAAGGGAGACATTTGGCTGGTTGAGTGAATCCCACAGTACAGGAGCCCCAGTTGAAACTGGCAGAGAAAAGAGGAAGGAAAAGGAAATGTATAGACAGGAACGATTTACAGTTAGTGTGATGGATTGTCAAGAAAATAACATGACAAGTGACTTGTCATTTTTTATTTAAAGCAATTAACTAAATATGGCCACCTAATCAGAATCACTGGTATTTTTCTCTGTTCTCTGTTCTCTGATTTAAGCTGTAGTCTTTGCTCTGAAGTTAAATGGGGGAAAATTTCAGAAGTGTTTTACAATGTTGTAATAATAAGAAAATCACTTAAAATTTTTACTTTTAGTGGAGGGAATTTGTGGTTTTGATTTCTACTTTTGAGTATAGAAACCAGGTTGGTAAAAAAATTGTGTGTGTGTGTGTGTGTTGTGTACATTGAGGCAAAATTGCAAATAAAAATGCTGAGAGTCATTGGAAACTGGGAAACCACTGTATTGCCTCTTAAAACCCATTTATAATTTCACATTCGTAAGAATTTAGAATTAAAAAGTAGTTGGGAAATACATCTTTAAAATCTCATTTATTTGAAAAGAATGTCAATGAAAAGGTTCGATTTTATTTGCAAGATATGGCATTTTGAAACACTTAGAAATGAGTTCCTGCAAGCTGAGTTGATTTAGTTGAGTTGGTCTACACCTGCTTCGAACTAACTGTGCAGGTTTTTCTGGCGTACAAGTGCTGTGTCCTGTGCAGGTGCCCATAGGCTCAGCAGGCGGCAGAGGAGGGGATAACTTTAATGAAGAGCGTATGCCTTTGTGTTACAGTTGTGCGGTGCCGATAAAATAAGCATTAATGGGACATTGTGTCCCTTGTGAAGGTGTGATTGTCATGAATTAATAAGTCTTTTATGATTGAAATATTACTGCATGATTATAGAGCTATGACGTTGACTCAGAAACTACTGTCTTACGGATTCTCAGCTTTGTCAGGGGCTTTGAAAGAGTGTTCGCCGAAACACTCACTGCTGTTGTGCATAACTCACTGATGTGGTCGATTGCACTCTGAAGGTCGGAGGTTGTGGGAATATGGTTGATGTTTGTGTATCGTTATGTCTAACGATGAAGGGGTTTTGTCAGGGGTTGAAGATAGGGCATTTACTTGTGATTACCCACAACTCTATACGTTTTTCAAAAAAGCAAATAAGAGAAACAAAAATGGTGGTGAAAAGGTATTCTTCCTGATTTCAAAAAGAATGGGTTTTTGGGTTCATCTCCTGGGTATCTCCTTCAGATTCCCCATCCACGGGTAATCTGTTTTTTACAAAACGGCAGGAGTGAGCCAGGGGAGGTCGTTAGTTTGCGTGCCTGACATTTTGCGATTTCCTTTGTCTAATGGAATGAATAACTGTGTCATTGAAAACAGTCTAATAGTCAGTCGGCCCGCTCAGTGAGTCAATGCAGATATTTCTGGATTGACTTAAACAGCTTGGGGGAAGAGTATTATTTTGGGGAAATAAAATTGATTTTATACAATCTGCTGATGAACAGCAAGGCTTAATGAGTGATAGCCTCAAGAAACCTCATTACAGTAGCTTGGATGAATGAGCAGGAAAGGGAAGCTCCAAATTTTTCAAGAGGAAAGTTTCTGCTTAAACATGTAATTTTATAGATTAGTATTATTCCCACCCCCCAGAGCTTTCCTCAGGGGGAAAGCAGTCAGCATGTTTGAGTTCTAACATTCTGGGTAAAACTTTTAGTGATAATTTTTTCTTTTCCTACATCTCTTTTGCCTTAATTGGCTTGCACTTCTTCTGTGCCTCCCCCCTCTTTTTAAACTTTTAATTTTGAAATAATTATAGATTCACTGGATAGATTCACACGATGTTGCAAAGAAATGTGCAGACTCCATGTCCCCTCGGTCCCGTCTTTTGTGATATTACCATCTTGTGTTATTGTAGTATTAACACTTGGGGAATCGTTGTTGGTAGAATCCACGGAGCATGTGAAGATTCCACCAGTTACATATACGCTCATTTGTATGTGTGAGTAGTGCAACTGTATCGCTTGTGTAGCCTTGCGTAACCACCACCGTAATGAAGATACTCGGCTGTAACACCACTACAGGACGCCACCACGTTACCCCATTTATGTTCACATCCGCCTCCTCCCTCCCCAGCAACCACTACTCTGTTCTCCATCTCTGTAATTGTCGTTTCATGAATGTTACATGAATGGAATCACGCAGTATGTATATAGCCTTTCAAAATTGTTGTTTTTTTCACTCCACATCATTTCTTTGAGTTTATTCAAGGTATTGAATAAATCAGTCGTTTGTTCCTATTTATTGCCTAGTAATATTCCACGGTAAGAATGTACCATAGTTTGTTTACTTAGTCACTCATTAAAGGACATTTGGATAGTTTCCTCTTTTTGACTATTATGAATATAGCTACTATGAACGCTTGTGTACAAGTTCTTACATGGGAACAAGTCTTTATTTCTGTGGGATAAATGAAAAGAGTGTATGGTAAGTCAATTTCTAGTTTTGTAAGGAACTGGAAACCTGTTTTGCAGAGTGGCTGCATCACTTTGCATTGCCCCAGCAGCGTTTGAGTTTTCTGGTTTTTCGGTATCCTCACCAGCACTTGATGTTATCACAGCTTTTCATTCTAGCCATTTCTAGTAAGTCTTTAATTGTGGTTTCAATTTGCATTTTTCTAATGGCTAATGATACTGAGTATCTTTTCATGACATTATTTGCCATTTATATATCCTCTTTGGTGAAATGTCTGTGAGTGTCTTTTGTCCTTTTTAAATTGGATTTTTCCTTAATGTTGAGTTTTAAGAGTTCTTTATATATTCCACATGCCACTGCTTTATTGAATATGTGATTTATAAATATTTGCTTCTAGCCTGTAATTTTTCTTTTCATCTTAGCAGGATCTTTCACAGAGCAAAGTTTTTAATTTTGCGGAGGCTTGATTTATCAATCTTTCCTTTTATGGGTTACACTTTTGGTGTCAAGTCAGAACTTTTGGCCTAGTCCCATGTCCTAAGGATTGCCTATCTATTTTTCCTGCTCTCTTTATAAAGCCCACTATTTTGCTTTGATACGTTTTTCTTCTTCTTATTACATCCTTTATTTAAAATGCTTTCACTCCATTCCCTATTGCTCATCATGAAGCAGGTCATCATAGTCATTCCTGTTACAAAAATGAAGTTCTGTATTGGATACGCAGATTATAATCTTTAGGAGAGGAAGCGAGATCTGTTTCTGTTAAGGCAAACTTCACGGTAGCCTCTATGTCCATGCTAAGCGTGCCCTGTGTCCACATTTTTTACTACGTGGAGTTTTTAGAACGGGCGTCTTCTTTTCTTCTCCTTAAGGTGAGATTTTGTCAGGGGAAAACGTATCGCTAAGACGTGCCCACCAATGAGACCTCTGCGCGGATGACGACACCGCTCCTCTTCTCTAAAGCTTCGCAGCCCCCAGCCGTCCCACGCCTTCCCCGCCTCTCCCCTAGCGCTCCGGTTAATGCTCGCTGCCGCGCGCCTCGGAGGGCGGATGTGGAAGTTCAGGGCCTGTGCCGTCAACACCAATGAAAAACTCCCTGCCTTTTAAGTGTTAGCGTAGCTTGTTGGGAGAAGCTTATGACTTGAAGTACAGTGTATTCTTTGATGTTAGAATTGTAGGTGTGTTTTTTAAAAATCTCATCCTTATAAAAAAATAAAGGAGTTGAGATGCTTTTTTCTTTTGTATGATTTGTATTTATGCCTTTCTCTTTATTCTTTGTATCTTTTCCTTTGTTTTCTTGTTTGTATTGGTAAGTCTCTGAAACAAAACATAGTTGGGGCACAGAATGCAGTGGGAGGCAGGGATGTACCCACCCAGGGGGAGATTTCACGGATGCCCTGCTGACTTCATAGGTGCCCTAAAGTCTGGCATCGTGAGCATGCCATTACTGTGTATGACATGAAGGCCACTCAGTATTCCTCATCAGTGGAGTCATCAGGTGACAAAACCCCCACCTCAGGTTTCCTAGATTCATTCATTCACTCACTACGGTTGCACTAGATGATCTTTAGGTTTCTCTCGACTCTGAGAATCTGTGGCAACTTCTGTCATTGGACTTCTTTCTCCCTTCTTAAGGTTATCTAAAATACATGAAAAATTAGAGGATGCAAAATAGATGTAGTTAAGTGAAGGAAGGAAAAATCAGTTCACACTGTGTCTCTTCTATCATATAAATAAATTAGCACACTTACAATTTAACTTGGTCTTTTTGAAATTTGTCCATTTTCCAAACTATAAAAGGAGACCCACTCTGTGAAGTACCACTGTTGATGGTTTCATTTCCTTAGGCAAGGAGAATTATTTTGACAATATCCCATCTCACCTTTTAGCAGAGCAGGAGATTTTGTTGATCAGAACTATAAAAATTTGAGGAAGTGGGTTTTGATAGCCTTGCACAACTCCTTAAAAATGTGTTATTTATTATTTTTAAGTACCAGTGGTAAGCCTCCCAGTTTTTTTTTTAAAACCTTTCTGTGGACATACAACGCTCTGTGCTGTCACAAAGCAGGCTTTGCATGCTGAGAGGGGACTAGCTCAGGGCCTCTAGTTTCTCAAGGCTTAACACTCCTGTAGTGGAAGTTACATTTTGTTTAGCTAAGTTACGTTAAGTAGGGATCTGAAGATAAACATCAAAGATGTGCTAAAACAATGGTGATAATTCGTAATACTGCCATTTCAGAGAGCACCCAACAAACACTAGGTGGCTTGGGTGGTTGTCGAAAATAGGACCCCGGGAAGGTTAGGTGATTCCCTTGGTATCTTTCAGTGACGCAGTAACAACAGAACCCTGCTCCTACCCAAGCCTGCGGTTTCCCTGCGCCGTTTAGTTGTCCAAGCAGAGCAGTGCATCCTGCTCGTGTTTCCTCCTGGAAGCTCTGATGGGGAAAGTGTTTCTTATGATTTGCTAGCCTATATTTATACACTTTCACTTATCATCATGCTGTGTTCTGGGTCTTTCCTGTGAAGCTCTACGGCTGAAACATAAAAACCAAACCAAAACAAAGAATCTCGTTACCCGGGCAAGTCTCTCTCTCTTTTCCTTGCTTTTAGAAAAAACACTTTCTGATAAAAACACAAACACATATGAATAGTAACTGAAAGGCATTGCTTCCTTTTAGAAAACCGCTAGGATTTGCATAAACCACTGGACTGTCTGGTAGATGCTGATCTGCTCTGTCAGACCCTGGGGACTTTTCACGTTAGGGTATTTGTACTTTCATAGATAGGGAGAGTTCTAAATTCGAAGGTGGGTGTTTGTTAAATGCTTCAAATGGTGGCAGTCTGTGAAACTGGATTTCCCAAGAGTCTTAAAAAAGTCAACGAAAACGTAACCTCATCTGTACTGTGATAATCGCAGGAGTAAAATTGGAGGTCTTGAAGGATTTAGAGTTTGTGCTGTGCACAGTCTGTTAATTATTTGCCTTTAGTAAATCTGACATGTGTTAAGGCTAAATACTCAAAATACTCCAGTTTGAGAATTGGAAAGGAAGTTTAAAGGGATTTCTGTTATCACTCTTAAAGGAGACATTTACAGCAAAACAAAACACAAGCCACCGCTTCTGTGTGGTGTTTGCTCACTGAGGTAGATTGCCCGGGATGGGCTGAGGAAGAGATCAATATAATACAAGGTTAGAATTTTGCTGGGGTCCAATTCTGAAAATCGGATTGACATTGATGTTCTTGGAATTAAGTACATGTCTTACTGATAGTCAAATAATAGCCACCTTTGAATTTATTTATCATTTTTTATCTAGCAACTTCAAGCATAATTGATTACATTTTGAATTACTAAAGCTTGGCAGTGTTACAGGCAAATCTGCATAAACCTTAACAAATGCTTTTTCCTATATCTAATTAATAGGTACAAATAGTTCGAAACAGTCTCTTTCATTTTGAGTTGGTACAGAGACACACATTTTATTTCCACCTGGTCTTTTACAATACCGTGTTTCATCCAGGGTTGAAATGCATGAGGGATTATCTTGATTTATCTGAAGGTAACAGCAGCACCTTCAAAGTCAGAGGAGTGACAGTCGAAACGGGTCTTTATGTAGGCGGGGGTGCAATATGGAGGCTGAGCCATGGCCGCCACCGAAGTCTTCACGGCTGACATTTCTTGAGGTGCCATGTGTACTCATTGAATCCTCATACTGTCCTGTCAGGCGCATATGGCTTCACAATTCCTTATTTAAAACCCGCGGGGTCAGATGTATTTCAGAATCAGAATTTCTTGGAGTTGAGAAAGGCAGTCGGGCAAATGCCACATATTACACAAAATCTGCAGTGGGGTCTGGGAAGGCATCTCAGAAGCAAGCCAGTTAGTATTTCTGCAGGGAAATGTGTGACTAGTTACACTGAGTGAAATAAATAAAAGCCATCAATGCTATGTTAATTCAGATTTGGTCTTGCCACCAAGTGAGGTTGGGTATCATCTCATGAAAACATTTTTATTTTTGTTTCTGAACTTTTAGGTAAATACCAGATCAATACAGTTAATAACAGGTAACAGATTTTTATTCTTGTTTTAGAAAAATATAAGAATCTTGGTGCTTTCTGTGTCTGCTACACAGTAGTGGAGAACCCCTCTTTTTTATTATGCCCCACGAGTTACACTAGCTACTTAAGCAGTAATTGCTCTCCTGCTTTCTGTAGATAGGCAATTTTCTCAAAGCTATGTAAGACTGACATCTCATGCAGAATGAATGGAATTTAACAAGGTGAAGTACCATGAGTGAAAACCAAGTTCAAACTGTGCGAGGACTGAGGCTTCGTGCCTTAGCCGACAGGCATACAGTTAGCTGTGTGATAAGTGCACTGACACCGTGAAGGGGCCACCAGCAACGTGAACGTGACCTTCAACTCGGCAGCCGGAGTGCGGTATTTAGGATGTGAGAGTTAGTCATACCGCACTGTATTCAGACCATATGTGGCGTCTTGTTTTCGTTTCTGGATGGCCTGTTTTAAAGGAATGGAGGCCATGTGAAACCTTTTCCAGTAGATTGATCAGGAGGGCGAAAGGACTTGAAGCTGGGAGGGCAGAGGTAAAGTAGTCGGGCGAGTTTATATGAGTGTTATGTCAGTTTCTAGCAATAGTGGACTACAGTACCTACTCGAATGAGTACAGGTGCTCCTTGACTTATGATAGGGTTGCATCCAGGTAAACCCATTGTAAGTTGAAAATACTGTAAGTTGGAAGTGCATTTAATACTGTCAGGGGTGTCCAAACTGTGGCCAGAGGGCCGCATGCAGCCCAGAATGACTGTTAATGCAGCCCAACACAAAATTATAAATTTACTTCAAACATTATGAGATTTTTTTTTTGCCCTGGTTGGTATGGCTCAATGGATTGAGTGCTGGCTTGCAAACCAAAGGGTCACTGGTTCGATTCCCAGCCAGGGCACGTGCCTGGGTTGTAGGCGGAGTCCGCGGTAGGGGGCATGTGAGAGGCAACCACACATTGATGTTTCTCTCCCTTTCTTTCTCTCTCCTTCCCTCTCTCTCTAAAAATAAATAAATAAGATCTAAAAAAAAACCCACAAGATTTTTTTTGTGTGTGTGATTAGATGTCACAATGTATTAATGTGTGGCCCAAGACAACTCTTCTTCCAGTGTGGCCCAGAGATGCCAAAACGTTGGACGCCCCTGCATCAGTTGTTTGCCTTCATGATGAAGTGGCTGGCTGGGGCCGTAGCGACTTGTCACTGGCCAGCACCACAAGAGCTACTGCATATCGTTAGCCCAGGAAAAGACCAAAATTCAAAATCTGAAGTATGGGTTCTACTGAAAGCATGTTGCTTTCACAGTGTTGGTGCAGCCGAAAACCTCAAGTCAAATCATCGTTAAGTTGGGGACTGCTTGCAGTTTTAGCTTGATAGTGATTGACCGCCAGCTCTGTGCCCTTCCCTGGGCTGTTGAACATTTGGGGTACAAAGATGAACAGACATGAATCAAGAAGATGGAAATGGGGAACCGGAAGCAAAAATAAAATAGTGATAGCAGTTTAGAAGCCAAGATATCAAACTCTGGTCTCTTGAGCTAGAGCTTATTACTGGAGTAACTGTGTTGATCTGCCCTTTCGGGGCCTTGGAATTCCTTCACCTACCCATTAGAGTATTTTCAGAGAGGCTGGTACTACCCGACTCTCTGGCTCATGTTCTTCTTTGTTTCGTAGATAAAGTGGCCTTGTGAATAGGAATGCCTGCCCAAATATCAGAATTGGAGATCATGGATGAAGATCAAATAATTGAAGAAGTCTTGGATAAGTTTGTTAATTGTCATGAGCAAACATATGAAGAATTTCTGAGCACTTTTACTCATCTTTCAAAAGGTAAGATGGAAAAGTAATTTCTATAGCAGTCGAGATAAAGAATTTTATTAAAATTTTATATTTTTGCTGCCTTTTCAGAAAGACTATTTAATGAGCATTCATTCATTCCACTCCTTTGATCACGCTGTTCTTACCAGGGCATTCACAACTGACACATGTAACTACCGACATTTCAGTGCAATGAAAAGTTGTGTTACGGAGTCTGAACTATTGAATTTGAGAACTAAAAAGGACCTGAAACATCAGTTGGTACAATTCCTTCATTTTATCTTTGAAGAAATACAAGTGTAAACAGTGGAGGTTTTTAAAAACATATTTGAAACTTTTAAGAAACGTTGCATACGATAGGCTCTGGAGTTACATCACACACATTTGTACCCTGGCATGGCCCCTTTCTGGCTATGTGACCTGGGGCTGTGGGGGGCGGTGGCTACCAAGGGGAGGGGGTGGCTAACGAGGTAAGGGGGAATAATAATAGAACCTCAGAGGTTGGTGAAGGTGAGTTGGGATAATCTGTGTAGAACTCTTAGCTCAGTGGCTAATGTACGCGTACTTCGTGAGAGCTAGGCGGCGTTGGCGGTGTTTTTGTTGTGATGATGATGCTCTGATTTCTGTCCAATGGAAACAGCCCTGCAGACCAGAAGTGATGAACTGAAGCCTGAAGGCCAAACCCGTGTTGTGTGTTTCATTATGAGTTTTGTTTGCCACTTACATTACTGTTGTTTTTTTAATTGAGCCAATATTTAAAAGTTGGGAAATCTTACATAAAAATCTTGATCTATGTTTTTTCTGATGAGCTGAGCAGATCTGTTACCTGCCGTTTCCCTGAGGGCAGTTATCAGCTAGAGCTCAGGAGCTCTTGGCCTGTGAGCCCTCTATGGTTTGTCACACTCTGGCACTTATACAACGTAAAAGTGTGTGTGTACATTGCCTGCTTCATTCACTTAAGTGCTTCCTGAAGGCACGTGCGCTTGTGATCTATATTGTAAATTCTGCTTCAGGTTGCCATCAGCTTGATCTCGATCTCAGCCTTGGCCCTTTTTGGGTCATTGATCCTCATTTGTGAGACCATGGGGTCTCCACTCAGCTGCATGTTGGACTCGCCAGAGGAACTTTTAGAGCACATGGATACCAGGGGTCATGCTGAATCTCAGCTGGAGCTAGAAATCAGTGATCTGGAGAAGTTCCTCTGGTGATTCTAACGGGTACCCAAGACCGAGGACCAGGAGTTTCATAATCTTTGAGGTCATGCCACTCTCAAGATACTAGACTTCATGACTTAAAGTGATGATTCGTGCGTCCTTAGAAAATATAAAAGAAGGGTAGTTATAAAGAAGAAAAGGACAAGTGATTCTAACATGTTTGTTTTGTTGTGCAAAATAGTTGGAATGTCCGTGTCTGTTTTGTTTTTGCTTAAAAACTGTGGACTCTGGTTTTGTTTATAATTAAGGGAAATGGAGAATTTAGTCAGTCTCTCGTAAACTTTAGGACTATGAATGATGTATTTTGACATGATATGTGGATCAAAGCAATCATGATAATGGCCGTATCACCTTAGTCTGTGGATTTGGGTTCAGGAAGATATTTGAGACTAATTGTCTAGTTCTGTATTTACTGGACCCAAACGTGCCACTGTGCAGAGGCTGGTGTTGGGGGTGTGTGTGGAAAAAGGGGAAAACCGGCAGAATTTATGCATTTTGGTATGCCAATGGCATTTGGATAATTCAAATTATTTTGTAAGTTATTTGTAAAGCTGAGTTTCTTTTTGTGCTACGGGAGAGTAAGAACTTGCAAAGACTTGGATATTTTAAGGTGATTATAAGAGTTTTCGGGATAAGGGGGTCTATTTCCTTTTGAGATTTCTGTATGATCATTGCGTGCTGAAACAGAAACTGGTACACATCTGGTAACTTCATTTTGAGTTTAGTTTTGGGCCCCAAATTGAGCTGAAATAAATGATGATGCAAATCACATAAACTGCATCTCTAAGCACGCTGGGTTTTTTTTCCCCTTCAAAATATCCTTAGGTGCCAGTTCGCGTGATAAACTCATGAACTGAAAAAAAAATCCTCTTAAAGAACAAAGAGTTGTGAGTGCAAAAGTGTGTCTTAAATCAGGAATCGTCCTTTTTTCCCCTGAAACGTTTGAATACCATTTGGAAAACCAAACAGAGCTTAGGGATAGGAGTAGGGAGTTGAGTGAAGCAGAATTGATCAAAGTGAATATGGTTCGTCGTGTTTTAAGGAAAACATGAAAGCTCTTCAGAGTTTTCTCCTCCTTTTCAGCCTTTCATTTGTCTTAGTGCGTTTGGTCATTTTGCTATGTAGTAGAGTCTCTGTTAAGTTAAAGTGGTTATCACCATGCATACTTATGTGCATTTCTTCAGTAAGTTTAGTTCCTCAAGTCCATTCCCATTTCCACTGATTGACTGTTCTATTTAATTTTATAGTAGTTATACGCCAGAGTGCTTGTGGGATTCATTTTCTTTCTAAAGTGTTAAAAGGGTCAGTAATCCTATTAAAAATAGTTCCCTGGAAAAAATTAAACTATAGCTCTATTGAAATATATTCACATTACTGCTTTAGACTCTTGGAAAACAGCTGGAAACTTTTAATATTATAGCATAATTCTCACTACAGTACATTTATGTTGATCATATTTTGCAGTTTTGTTTTAGAGCTGTTCTGGTTTTTAACAGCATGGTACATATTTGATAATAGATGCAGTGTTCTGTCAAATATTTAAAGAAGCATAGTAATTATTAATTTTAAAAGAGACAGTTATAATTGAATTCTCAATAGTGTCTTTGGTTCAAGAAAGTAAGACCAAGTTGTAAGATTTAGGAAATCAGAATGCAGATTTTGGTTTTATTCATTATTGGTGAAGATATTACTATATTGTTGACATTATTGTGACTAAAGATAAGATGCTGAGTTTTAGATATCTCAGTGTCTTCGTGAATATAATGAATTGATATGTCTTTCTAGAGTATCCATCCGAAGGGAAAAAATGCTTCATCCTACTTGTCTGTCATATTGCTATCATTTTTTTAGTTTATAAAAACCCAGACATGAAAACTTACATTTGATTTTCCACTAATAACTGCATGTATGCATTCATTCATTCATCCATCCATCCATCCATCCATCCTCTGAATGTCTCCTTGTGGCCTCGGTATTATTTTAGGTGCTGAGGATCCAAAAATAAATCAGATATGTGTTCCCAAGCACTCATAGTCCAGAGAGAGAGAATTAAGCAAACAATGGAGAGAAGCATGGAATTCTGTGAAAGCTCATAAGAGGGCCCTTCAGCCCCCACTTGAGGGAAAAATAGTAAAGTCTACCCACTGGAGAGGATGCCAGGAGAGTTTGGGTTAACCACTGAACCAAAACTTACCTTGGGTCCTAAAACATTAAACAGAGCGCAGGAATGTGTAACAGATACGAGGTGAATTTGAAAGATGTTAAAATGCTTCAGTTGATGTCGATGATGGTCCTTTTGGATCATGGTGCCTCTTGTTTCAGTACTGAGAGAATTATATGCATACGTAATTTTAATAATGGGTTTAAGTAGTAAATTTTCAAGACGGAGATGTAGCTTTGCTTTAATAAGGTTTAGTTATTTCTAAACTGCTGATAAAAAAGGCAAGTTTCTAAAAGTTCTTTGCACTGTGAGATCATCACACAGCCTAGTGTGGAAACAGTTGAGTGGGGGTCATGCTCATGTTGACGTCGTCAGAAGTTACTGAAATGATGTATGTGAGAAGCCAGTGACTTAGGAGTTGGCATTTCATCTTTTCAACTCTATTTGTCACAGATGCTAACCCTGGGGGGATTTAGTTGTTACATCCAATTGTGAATCAATCTCTCTCTCTCTCTCTCACACACACACACACACACACACACCCATTCTGATTTGTGCTTCAGGCTACATGATTAATTTCCATTAAAGTTGCCCATTTGACCAACTATTCAGCTTAAAATAGTTTGGAAATTGCAATGAATCTACTGTGGTTTTACAAATAACTCTTAGTCTTTGTTTTTCCTTCTCCCGTATCGTTTTTTAAAATTCGTGGCATCCAGTTTCCCAAGTGATTCTAGTTTCTATATCGCCACTTCAAACAGCTTGCTGCTCACGCCCACATTTACCCGCTTCACCCTGTTTTCTTATGTCTACATCAAAGATTTTGTGTCTGATTTTGAGGCGTGGTTTGGTTTCCAGTTTTCTTTATGCTAGTCTCATTTCAGTTGCAATACTTTGTGCTTTTAGCATTTTATTATTCTTTCCACATGTATTTGAAAAAATTCCTGTCGACTCGACCCGTCTTTCTCCCTTTGTACTCGATAGTATTTGAACTATACTCCCCCATGAGTAGAACAGTCAATCAGAGGAAATGGGAATGGACTTGAGGAACTAAACTTACTGAAGAAATGCACATAAATATTTGGGACAGATGGCCGTGCCTGTGGCTTTGTTCACCGGTGCTGGTCAGATCTTCATTTCACTTAAAATCTTTGAAATTCTTAGTTTCAAACCCTCTAAATAGGTTTCAGTTTTTCTCAGGTTTTAATCACCTTAGGAAATCTGCCCACGTTTAGTTTTTAAGGAGCTGTGCCGGTGGCCTGCCGTCCCTGCAGATCTGAGGAGCGCCGGGCCATCGCGAGGTCTGCGCCGTCCAACGCAGGAGCCGCGAGCCACAGGTGACTGCTAGGCGTTGGATTGTGGCTTGCACTACCCCAGAACCGAGTTTTAAATTTCATTTAATTTTTATTAATTTAAATTTAAATTACAAAACTAATACTTAATTCAGTTATAGGAAGACTTTTAAATGTGTTTGGGACAACTAATAATAAGTCAGTTTTTTAAAATGTGAATTTTATGAAATATAAATACAGATCTGCTATTTCTCATAAAAATTTTGCATTTGAATTGAGATATGTGATAAGTACAAAATGTACACAGGATTTTGAAGACAGTATAAAAATAGGATGTAAAATTTCTCAATGATACTTTTTGACTACATTTGGAATTACAATATTATTTTGGAAAATTGGCTTAAATTATGTTAAAATTAACTTCATTTTTAAAAGGTATGTAAAAACGTGGTGGGTTTAACACTTTACACTGCACATGTGGCTTACTTCCACTGCACTTCCACTGCGCAGCGCCGCTGCAGGCCAGCAGTTTTCCAACTTGGCTGCCATTCAGAAACGCTTTCCCAATAGCAAGCTTTTATAAAAGTACAGATATCCAGACACTCTCCTGGGCTTATGAAGTGAGAAACGCTTTTGCCAGGGGTCTAGGCATTTTTATATTCATGAGTCTCTCCAGGAAATTCTGATGCGCCACTAGTTCTGAGCACACTGGTGTAGACTACCAATTCTGATAATGCAGTTCCTTAATAGCAGGAGGACCCACACTCCTTTCAGACACCAGCTTGGAAGAGACAGTTCAGTGCTCTTTATTTTAGGTTCATTCATTGGCGTAGTCACTAAACATTTGTCTTCAGTAACTTACTTAATTGCCACAATGAATCAAACCAATATTATTCAATACTGTTCGTTTTATAGCTCAGAGAAATGAAAGTCATTGTATAGATTAGCAATTCGCCTGAGTTCTGGTCAAACATTCAAACTTCAAACTTCTGACCCTCCTCTGTGCTGCTGTTCCCCTCCCACAGAAACATCTGGGATGGTGAGATTGTGAGAAATGTTGTCGAATTTTATTACAGAGAAGCAGCTAACATTTATTAAGTACTTGGTAGTATGCTTAGGACTTTCTCCGGATCACTTCAATTAAGCCTTATAATAACCTAGTAAATTTTGTTTACATTTTAATTTTTATTATTTTTTATGATTCCCAATTTACAGATGAGGAAACCAAGACTTGAGGTTAAGTAACTTGCTGTATGGACTGAATATGCCCCATCAAAATTTATTTATTGAAGCCTTAACCTCCAATGTGACTGTATTTGAAGTTTGGATATTTAAAGAGGTAATTAAGATTCAATGAGGTCATTAGGGTGAGGTCCTAATCCAAGATGATTGGTGTCCTCATAAGAAGAGGGTGATGCACCCGGGAAGTCCACACGGAGAGAACAGGCCAAGGGAGGACAGAACAAGGAAGCAGCCACAGGGTCGGGGTGGAGGTGGGGCTCAGGGGAAACCGAACCTGCCAGTATCTTTAATCAGACGTTTAGCCTCCAGAATTGTGAGGAAATGCAGTTCTGTTGTTTAAGTCACCAGTCTGGTATTTGGGATGGGGCAGCCCTAACTGACTTGCCCAAGGTTATGTAACTGGTTAGTGGTGGCATTGGATTATGGGCCCAGTCAGTGTGGCTCCAAAGCCCATGCTCTGACCCACCTTTCTGCCTTACTTAAAGCACGGGGCAGTTCCCAGTGACTGGGAGTCACTGGCATGCAGGCAGTATGAGTCACAGGCATGGATGGGAGACCTCAAAGGAGTTACTCTATTTTTCTCGAGTGTAGGCTCCGTAAGACTTGGTTGCTTGTGGGTTTTTTTCACCATGATAACTCTAGTGCCTAAAGCAGTGCTTGGTAATATAGAATAAGTAGATGCCTAATAAATATTTGTTGAATAAATGAAATAAAAGGAACATAAGAGAATTCAGTACTACAGAAAGACAGACAGGGGGCCTCAGACTGAGCCCTAAAGAACATGCACATTGAATGGGCAGGCAGAGATAGAAGAGATTGCAAGTAGACTGTGTCAGGATGCCCCAAGTTTGGGTTTGATATAGTAGCCAACCGGGAGCCCTGGTAGAATTTAGACCTACACACACGATTTGCAAAGGTAGGAGGCTGAGCAGAGATCCGTGTGTGGAGACACGGACTGGGGTAGTGGAGGAGGAAACAGAAAGCAAACAGGGCCCTTGTGGTGCTGCACTTGCTAACAGGTGGCTGACGGAGCATTAGGGAGAAGAAGGAGGCAAAGACCAGTCACAGGTGTCTTCCCTGGGAGAAGCGGAGGCCCACAGAGGCCCGGGGCCTTGTTCAAAGTCACAGAGTTCTCATTATAGAAGTCTTTTATTTATTTTTTCCTTATTACGTGTGTATTCTGTCAAGAACTTAGAATCTTGGGCTGGGATTTGGTTTACACTTCTGGACTGATAAATTTTGAGTTGTCAGTTCAGCCAAAGGAATATCACTACTTGTACTTGACAACTTCTAAAAAAACGTAATTAAAAACGAAACTGGTGACAGCACATGAAACAATGCGTTTCCAAAGCCGATGCATCATTTTGGTCCCCAAAGCTGTTTTGAATTTGAGCGTTAGAAATGCATCTTTAAGCTTCCGTAGGGATACATACAAAGAGTCTTTTCCAAATCTGAAGGATGAATTTAAAGTCTGCTGTAGAAAAACACCACAGAGAAAATTATAGAAAGCAGCTGGCCCTCTTACCAATTTCAGAGCAGGAAAAGAATTTCAGTAGAGCATAAAAAACGGCTCTCTCTTATAAAAGAAAACATAACAACAGAATGCACTCCTTGCTGGGTCGCCTTTTGCAGTTGTTTTCTGTAGAGCATTAGGCAGAGACCAGTGGGCTCAGCGTTGTTTTGATAGCCTTGCAACTGGCTGGTTGTCTGCCAGAGGAAGTTGGAAACGAACTGACCCGCTTGACGCTTCCAGGTGGCACTGAAGCCACATTTTCTGCGCTGTTATCAGTCACTTAATTCCCTACTGAATATTGAGTGGTGTTTTTAGTTCACAGGCCATTTGCAATGTCTTTCTGTTTCCTTTTTTCGTTAGCCACATTAAGAAAAAAAAGGCCACTCTGGAAGCACTCTTGCAAGTGTGTGTTGAACAGCGAAGTGCACTCCTGAAAATAACACAGCAAATAGCAACAAACATATTTTAACTTAAGACTGAGATGTTCACCTCAAGAGAAATTTGTAGAAGGCATCATGTGAGGACTTGCCAATAAAAGCAATGAGGCAATTAAAAAACTCAATTAATCTGGCATCCCAAGGGAGAGAATAAGGAAGTGGTGTTATTTTAAAGCTTTTTATGGGTGGTTTCTTTCGTCTTTGGTATTGCTGCAAAGGATAAAAGGAAAAGAAAAAAAGCTTATGGTTTTATGTTGATGATAAATTCAGTAGCTATCTGTATGTGACTCCTGAGTCACAACATAACATCAAATATCACATAGAACGCTGAAGGAGAAAAATAGTATCGAATGAAGTGAACTGATTTATAGCACAGCCGAATGGAAGAAACAGCATTGGCAGCATTAACCTGTTCTTTCTCTTTGGGAGAACATCTGCAACCTGTAATTAAGCAATTTTCATTTGTTTCTCTATTTCTTTTGTCATCACTAAATCACTGCACTTAGGGAACAAATTGACAAATTATGAAACACAGAAAAATGCTGGTTCAGTTGCAGAAGGAATTTCCTCCCTCAAATTATGATGGATTTTGAGCTGATGGAACCATTTTGTTTCAGATATATTAGCATAAATCTTCAGCTGCAGTTGTTATAGTTCATTTTTATTCTACCCATGAATATTTGGCCCATAGATACTCATTTGTTTTCTGTGTCTGCTGTAGTTAGGTGTAATTGGATAAGGAAATAAAATGTATTTAAGTATTTACCACATTTTGAATTATAATCATTACATTTATTTTGCGCACCGTGTTTAATGCATAGTATTTTGTTACAATAAATAGCTTTCTACTAGTATTTTCAGTGAAGTAAGAGATTATGGGTTTTTAAATTTGATTAATGTACAAGTAAAAGGATCATTTTCTTTAATTCTCTATATCTATGAAACATATATATTATATAGTATATTTTATGCGTACATATAAATTATGGAGGTGGAGTTTCTTAGACAAATGGAATTTTGAACTTTTATAAGATACAAACTGAGAACTTTATAGTAGCCAAATGAACTTTTTAGATGGTCACTATTAATGTTTAAGTGGCCAGTTTAAACAATATTAAGTACCTGCCCATTTGATTTCATGCATTTCTCTTCCACTATAACGTTATTTTTAACTCATGTTGTTAAAGATATTGTTACACTTGATGGAAAGAGTAAATTACTCGACTTGAAACTGAGGTGATCGTAGGTCTTCATCCTCCGATTCAGTTGAATGGGCATGTATTCACATCTGGATGGTTTTAGCAAAGTGTTCTTTCAGCCATGAAACAATAATATTTTCTTTGAAATGGTCAGCTAACCCCCAAGGATGCAAACAGGAAACTCTATCTTGACCAAAACTCCTGTCTCCCTCGTATGAAAAGCAGTCAGTCTTGTATGAGCTTTTTAGTGTCTTTCCCCTACTGGGACTCGTTCCAGATGAGGTGGATGCACGTTGCAGCCTGTTGCTTGGTTAGCACAGGGAGGAAGCATCACACCGTTTTCATGTGTTTTCTGGATTTTGTATGAATTGCTGATTAGAAAAAAGGGCTTGTGAATCAAGTACCACATTTTCTTTTTTTGCTCCTTCTCTGTAACTTGCGTTTTGCGTGACTGGTAGCCAGTCACCTGGTTCCCGGGCGTTGAGTTCAGCCCATCCTTACAGTGTCAGTCCAGTTTCTCTGGCCCAGTTGCGGCCTTCTCAGTGTTGGCTGTGTTCCTGCTGTGTTTCAGGGGTTGGGCTAGAACCCGGGAATACAAGATGTAGCAGTCAGGGTCCCTGCTCGGATGGGTCGTTCTCATTTGTTTCTGTGTGCTCTGCGCTCCAGTGCTCTGCGCGTGTGAAGGCACAACAGCATGCACGTGCTTGTCGACTGTGGTCAGAGGTTGATTGGCAGGGCAGCGCTGAGGCTGCTCCGTATAGTGCTGACAAAACCGTGTCTAGAACGTTGCCTTTGGTTTTTTGGTTGTCTGAGTTTTAGATTGACTAAACATGATTTATGAGTTAATAAAAGAGCAACAAGAGTGATAAGAATAGTGAATTTTTAGACTGTTTCCTCTTTTTTTTTTCCCCTCCCCAAGGGATGGTCTGGAGTGCCCTGAAAACAGTGAGGGAAAGTGAAAGACATGTGGCTTTTAAGTCTCCTCTTGCATTGCCCTAGTGCTGTGTGCCAGTGTGTGAGTCCTGGATTCTTACACTTCTGTGCGGAAATGGTCTTCTACCTCATAAAGTTTGAAAACTCCTAAGAAGCATGTGTTTGTAAAGGAGCCAGCAAAACATTTACTTCCTCCAGCTTTCTTCAGCCTTCGTGGGTACACGAGATTGCCCTAAGTGGATGGATGTACCTGTGTGTAGGCAGGCAGATGGGCGCAGTTTTGGGGTGAAGGGCCATTTTTTATTGATGGGATATTGTTTTATGAAGAGTTTATTATATTGCCCTAATATTTCTTATTTGTTGTGGGATGGCCAGTGTAATGGAAAAGGTACCATTCTAGCTTAGGATTCAAAAGACTTTTTATTAATTCTGTGAGACTCCAGGCCTGCCACTTACTGTCTCTGAATCTGTAAATCAGGGATAATTCTGCCTGCTCGGGATGTCTCATATGGCTGAGGTGAGGATCAGATGAAATATATATGAAGGTACTTGGTGAGTTTTAAAGATTTACTCAAGTGTAAAGTTTTATGATTATGGGGACTGTTTATGATTTAAGAGCAGGACATCAAGGTTAAATATGAAAGAAACCTTGAATCTACAATATAAAAAATGCAAAATACTGTCTACCATGTTAGTTGTCCACACCGTATTTCTTGAAGCCGTTCAAACCAGCTCTGTCCTGCACCGCGTCTACACGTTGCGTGTATTGTGCAGTGCGAGACTGCACAGGTCAGGGAGTGATCCCACACTGGCCTCTGCTGGATGGGCTGCACGGTGTGTCTGCACAGGGCCTTCAGGCAAGGGTGTTTCATATCCTTTGACAAAGATAAGGTATCAGATACTTCTTTTTTATTCTCAAGTTTTAGATTCTACTCTATCCAGGGATTCTTTCCATGGGCTCTTGCCTTAAGTGTCTGTAAAGATCGCCTGGGAAATGCTTAGTACAATGCAGACTCCTGGGGATTGAGCCACAAATGCAGGTCTCATAGCTCTGGTGTGCAGCTCAGGGACCTGGACTTTCAGGCCAGCTTTGAGAAACACACCCTACATGAGATCAAGGAAGGGAATGGGGAGACGTAGGAATTCCTCAAAACCCTGTCCTATTGTGTATATTGCGTTTTTCTGAGAAGGACCATAGCTTTTGTGAAATCCTTTACACTCTCCACTCAAAGGGTAACAACAATTACTTCACTATAATTTTTTCATTTCATGTCATCATTTTATATTATTTAAAAGGCACTTTGACAGTAAAAAAGTGTGATGGGTTGCAGGAATAATTTTACTATGATTTTGCTAACCTTTGACACAGAGGCTAGAATATGAGAGTTTACGGAATTTTGGGGGAGGGGCTTTGGTCAGCATCCGTTCTGTCCCGAGCCTGAAGGATTCCTGTGCCCGTGTCTGCAGCCCAGTTACTATAGCCCAGGGGAAATCCTGCCTACTGCTGTTGCTGCTGGAAGAAATGTCCTCTTTTTTCTTTTTGGTGAGCATTTTGCCATTAGTAAGCACACAGGCAAGAGTCTTGGGAGGCCACCT
>PVJI01012945.1:0-49649 GCA_004026765.1 Micronycteris hirsuta | reverse complement strand
GGAGGTGGGGCTGGAGGGGAAGGGAGGAGGGGAGGGAAGAGGATACAAATAACTGTAATTGAACAAAAAATGTTTAATATAAAAAATAATGAGATAAAATTCGATGGTATTGAGATTGGGTAGGGCAGTGAAACAAATCGCTAACTCCAAATATAATTATGGTAAATAAAAATCTGTTTTAACATGACTTGAATCATGTCCATTGCTGTTGATCTCAACACCACAGTTATAAAGGAATTATTCACACAACAGATATTTATGAATCACAAATCATGTGACAAGAACTGTGTTAGGAATTATGAAAGAAGAAGTAAATAATATTAACAACCATAGCAACTATAGTTTCCTGAGAGTTTATTATGTGTTAGGCCTTATCCAGATGCATTATATACTTTTCAATATGTGCAGTAACAATTTTGTATTTTAAAGATAAGGAAAATAAGACTAATTGGATAATTTTTTCAAGGCCATACAATAGCAAATGTAAGCACCAATAACTCCAACACCAGTATGCTCGACGCCAGTGTATAATATATATCGTTCCTCCTTAGTGCACAGAGAATGGGGGTACACATCTAACATATATCAAATAGTTTGTGAGCAAGACAGAGGTTTAAATTGTGTGCCAAGGACAGTATGTGTGGTTAGAACTGAAAGCTCACTGAGGGCTGGGCCTCAAGGATGAGCAGGGTTTTATTTAGAGGAAGAAAAGAGGGAAAATGTTTTAGGCGAGTAGTCAATTATGTGAACAAGAATACTTGAAAAGGCTGATGTTTCTAGGGAAGTAGGGAAATGTTTTGGGGTAGAAAGAGGAGTGAGTCAACTCTTTACATTATTTCTCTAAGTGTATTCCAAAATTTTCAGTCTCTATAGTTTGGATGTCCTGTCATTTAATGATTTACAATAAAGATCCAGACTGTGATATGGGCTCTCGAAGGCATTTTAAAGTAAATAGAGCACTATATTAAAACTGGAGATTGATAGATTAAAGTTAATAAAATAGGAAAGGGAATAAAAGTGATACTGTTTTTTGGCATAGCTTTTTTTCTTTTTCTACCATTGCAATGAGGTAGATCACTGAGGAGATATTTTTCATTTACAGATAAAGATACCCTAACAAAAGGAGTAGTTTGCTCAAGGACACATAGCTACTTATCAGGAGAGAAAACATTCTAAACTTGTGACTTTTGGGAGCCAGCATGAGTCACATTTTTATAAAGACTTATAGCTCTTTCTCATACATTTTTCAGCCTACCGACAATCCCATTTTCTACAAGAAAACTAAGTTCAACTCTTACAATCCCCTCACTTAAAAAACTATGTACCACTTTGGCATTGTCTCAATGTTTGATTCCTGAGACTAAAATAATAAAAAATGAATGTAAGCATAGAACCTGTAATTGGGCCTGTTATTAATGAATAGTTATCATTAAATGTTTAGTATTTTCAATTTTAAATTGTTCCACTGAAAATATTTCAGAGAAAGTCACAGATGTGCTATATCACCATATAACTGCTATTCATTTATTTATTTATATATGTATTGATTTATTTATCCCATGCTCTCTCTTAATCAAAAAAAGTGCAAAATTTGTTACAATCAGATGAGGCAGTTCATATTGGCTTTGGAGCAGGAACAATACTAGAATTAAATTGTATTATTCCCAGTTCTTATTCTGCCATCATGGACCAGAAACACACAAGTAGATAAGCACACCCGTTGTTCCCAGCGTGTACCTCCAGGAAGCAGTATTGTGGAGAGCAGTGAGCGGTCAGGCCACTTCCGGCTGGGCGCTGCTAATCCCCCACTCTACTCTGAGGGGTAAATAAGGCGAGCATAGGAGACTTGGTTTCCTATCTGCAAAGTAGGTCGGTAACAGTTGGTTCATACTAGAAATTTGTATGAATCATTTGCAAACATTTCTACAGGGCCATTTTGTAAGTTCTAGAAAGCTGCTTAAGTGCTTAATTATCATTAGAGCTAACACACGTGGTGTATAGAATTCACCAACATAAGAATTTGGAGATGTCTCTTTTTTTTTACATTTTTTAAATTGTTGTTCAAGTACAGCTGTCTCCATTTTCACTCCACCATGGCCCCCTCCACCCAACCCATCCCCGCCTCCCACCCTGGAACCTACCCCCTTTGACTTTGTCCATGTGTCCTTCATACATGTTCCTTGATGGCCCTTTCCCTATTTTCCCCCATTATCCCTCTCCCCCCTCTCCTCTGGTTACTGTCAGTTTGTTCTTTATTTCAATGTCTCTAGTTACATTTTGCTTGCTTGTTTGTTTGTTTTGTTGATTAGATTCCACTTATAGGTGAGATCATATGGTATTTGTCTTTTTTTAATATAAAGTTTTTCTATACTATTTATCTTTCATAACATCGAAGAGTTTCTGCTCACATCCAGGATGCCACAGGAAAACCACAGGAATCATTTTGCAGTCACTCTCTTTAGCTTGAGGTGTCTTATCAGGAGGCTGAATATGGAATGGCATTAAAATTCTATTAAGATCACACAGAGATTGAAATAAGCCAATGTGAGAAATGAATGGTAAGGAAATACACAAAAATGAAAACTCCAATTGTATTAAGGTGACAAGTACTTTTCTTTCTTAATTAAATAACATTCATATAACTTATTTAATAAACTTTCCATAATAATAAAAATCACATAAATCAGGAGAGAATAAATATTCATGTTTAAAAGGTATCAATGTTGCTTCATGACAAAGTTTTGGAATAGAAACTCTATCACAGATACACAGTTATGATAATTACATAGCTTTTCTTTCATATATTTTTAAACCACAGCAATTCTGTAATATTTGAAGGAGTAAGCCTGAGTAGCTTTAGAGGAAGGCTTGTGTCAATAAATGACTTCATTAGCATTCTCATGAATACCGTTTAGTGCATTGCATGCAGTAAGAAATAATATTGCTGCAAATTAGATACTATAATTAGGCGTTTTTTTCCAGCTTTAATTTTCATTATGAAAATATGATTACCCCCACATCTAAATTTGCTTTCATTTCCCTGATTTAAGAGCAGGCTGCACCATAGGTCAGTTATGCACATTGAAAATATCTATAACTACATGGAAGAATGATCTGTATTTACAGTCTGCAAAGCAACTTAAATAGAAAATCTAATGTTATATTTCTGCTGATTTAATGCTAGTTTTATGCTATGCTATCACACGCCTCTTGCAATTTTATAGTCTAGGTTAGTTTTAGGTTAATTCACATTTAATGAAAAGTGAAGTGAATTGTAATGGGCCTATGCAAGGTAACTGCTATCACCTGAGTGGACTGGCTCTTATATTACATATAGAGATTTCTAAAGTATAGCCCTGTACCGTTATAATTGATAAAGCAGAATTTTAAATTTATGATACATTTCAGATGAGATAAAAACAGATTTATTTGTCTTGTCTAAAGACATCTCTGCCCTTTCTTTCTAGGGCAAGCAGGGCTGAGGATGCTGAGTTGGACAGATGTTCTCTCCTTTTTTGGAACAAAAATATTCTCCTCTGCTTTGGAAAGAAAACTTCATGGAGGAAGAGACAAATGAACTTCACAATGTCATACAATAACATTGTACTATGCAAAGAAGGTGCATTTTAAAGGAATTGTTTATCTTTTGTTGGGAAAACCACTGGAAAAAGAGACTTCATAAAATGTCATCTATACAAATGCAAATTTAATATACAGAGAACCATAACTGCCTTGTGAGGTAGGGGGAGGGTGCGGAATCCCGGTCTCTGTGGTGACACAGAGTGTGGACCCAGGTTCCGAACTAGACTCTGCCCTCTTCCTCACAGGAGGACTTGGTGTTCTCGTTGGCACAACAGAGGGCTGTCTGAGACTGTCTTGAAGGTCACCTCGATGTCTTTAACTTTATCGTTCAGAATAAAACCTTCAGCTCAAGGATAACTCGACAAATTCTTACATCTTCAGTGTTTATATTATTTTGCTTAACCATCTTCACACTTCTGATAAAGATTATTTCTAGTTTTATTTTTCAGTTTCTTTAAACATCCTAGTACCCTCCGAAGCTAGTCAAATCTTTTAAAAAATCTATATGGGAAAAGATCAGATTGAATAAATGATTTATAAGAATAAACAAAGTAATTTTAGTACAGAGGCTATATGAGCAAAACAAGCATACAAATAAAATAGGAAGATAGTATGATTATACCTTTTTCTCATGTAAATAATTATATTAGTACAGAAACCACATTTATACATTATGCCTAATCCAAATTTTGAAGGAAAAATCACTCACAGATTATAATCCTTGCTTTCTTCCTACACATTTTAAAAAAAGAATGATTGTAATTAGGAGAAGCTGGACATTGGCTTTGGATCTGGAAAAGGTACTAATGTTATCTGCTGCCACTATACTTCTGTGTCTAAATTAATCTACCGATTACGACATCTTGGGAAAAGCAGTCTGTCTGCAGGCACTTTGGGAGTGGAGTGAAGACTTGAGTTTAAATCCCGTGTGGGAAAGGAATCTCTGAGTTTTTGATGGCTTAAAAAAGAAGAAAAAGAAAGTGAAAAATATTTATTAATATTTCCACAGCTTAAAATATCATATTAAACCTGCTTTTGAGGTTCTTGGCTTGCTTCTTTGAAAAACACCAATAGTTTAATTGGTTATACAAAGTAAAACAGTATCTATTCAAAAATATAAAAGTTTGTGATAGTCAAGAGTTAATTGCTTTGCTCAAAAATGTGAAAGGACTGTATTTCTTGAATGAAGAGATGATTATACTGTGAGATTATTTTTGGCTTCTTGCAATTGGGCCAGAGGCTGCAATTTGAAGTGTGGAGTTCGAGAGACAGGGTGCAGCAGACAGGGGATGCTAATGGGAGAGACAGGAAAATATCAATAACCTGGCACAAGGTCAAAGACAGGACATGGTCAAGCAGGTAATGTGGCAAAGAAGAAAATTCTAGTTGGGGCAATAATTTGAAAAATGTTTAGGTGTGTTTCCTTTCCTGCATCATAATCTCATTATGCCATATGAAAGTCTTAGTATCAGCCCTGGCTGGTGTGGCTTAGTGGGGTTGAGTGCCAGCCGCGAACCAAAGGGTCACTGGTTGGATTCCCAGTCAGGGCACATGCCTGGGTTGCTGGCCAGGTCCCCAGTAGGGGGCACACGAGAGGCAACCACACATTGATGTTTCTCTCCCTCTCTTTCTCCCTCCCTTCCCCTCTCTCTAAAAATAAATAAAATCTTTAAAAAATAAAAAAAAGAAAGTCTTAATATCATCTATTGAACACTTTAACCTTTTGTTAGGTGTGTGTTGAGGAATAAAAGAAAGGGTGACATTTAGCATTGCAGGGCCTGATGAACCTGGGAGAAGGGAAGCACATGAAGTGTTTTGTGAAGGGTAAAGGTGATAAACAGAGAAGAGTGGAGTGAAAGGAATAATAATGTCGGTATCCAACATTTCTCAAGCATTTGGTACATCCAGAAATTGTACTATGTTCTGCTGAGACCCCTGATGCATCCTCAGCAATACTTGGGAGGTACCTAGACTTCCTGTAGAAACGCAGTGTATGTCTTAGAGATTTACTAATAATAAATTAAAGGGAAGGTGAGACAAAAGCTTTGGGATGCCATGTAACCTTAGCATGATTCTAACCTATTTACATAGAAGGAAAGCACTCATGTACACAGTTTTTTCTACTGGATTCCAGAACAGGACTTCAGGAAGTGGAGAAATAGTCAATGACATGGAAGATAATCCTATTACCTATTGTAAGAGCTAACCCTGTCCTGTCAGAAAATCCGGAATCTAAAGATTAGAGTTCCCATCCCAACTTTACAGTATATGAGCTATGAATCCTGGGGCAAACCTCATGACTTGCTTGAATGTGATTTTTCATATCTACTAACAGGGTTGCTAAGAAAATGAAATAAGATTATATGCATAGATGTTAAATACAAAGTCCTATACAGTATTAGCCTTTTTCATTTTCTTGTTTTTACCTTCTTTTCTAGTTATACCATTAAAGATAGTGGAATAATAAATTCAGGGAATGGGATGAGCAAGAGATGAGATTAGTAAAAATGCTAAATTAATAGAAGTCCTTATCTATCATATTCTAAACTTGCCCCTCAGTTTTTCAAGGACTGGGGCATGATATTTAGAAAAACTTACAAAGTCACATATCTTAGTTTTTTCCTTCAAAATACAAGTCTTATGTTGATTATTCATGGCCATATTTTTTCAGTTTTTAATATTACAAAGTTATAGTTTTTAGAAGAGTAGGCAAAACTAGGATTAACCATTGAGAATCTAGTTAAGAAGTATTTGTCGATAAACAGAAAACAGAAAGCATGACCTGAGATTACTGTATCAATGGCACATTATATATACAGGGTGGAGCAAAAAGTAGGTTTCCAGTTGTGAGTACAGGAAACACAGTTTATTCTTGTATTGTTATTTATTAATTATTGTATTTTTTCCATATGATCAAGAGTAAACCTACTTTTTACAAACTCTGTATATTGCTCTACAGTTTCCCCAATAAGGAATAAGGACTGCTGTAAATTAGAATACAGATAATAGCAAAAATAAAGATCAGAATAAATCAGGAGTAAAAAAATTTAAAGGATACACATTTCCCTCTTGGTCATAAAAAACCTATAATATTTAGGGTTATACTATACCAGGATTATGGGTGACTGGGTTAGTGATTTGACAGAACTAAATATATGTTTGAAACTCTTTAAGTGTTTTATGTTAAAGTAGAATATGTGTGATGGTTTATATGAAGGAGTTAGAAAAAGTAATCTCATTTTTGGAACATAAAATTTCACAATTCATGCAGATGCATCATTTGTATGGATTTACGTAGGTACTTTATACTTAGTACTGCCTCTGCCCTGGAGTGGTTGACAAAATGATTAATGTTCTGTCCCGTTTAATCAAATCATTTTATTTCTTTATAAAAGTAACAATAAATAGTTTTAAATAGTGGGACTCTTCATTCCAAATCAGATGGCTCAATCAGAAAGATACTGTTTTTCTTACCATAACCAAAATTAACTAATTGGTCATTTATAATTCAGACTTCTAAGAAACAGACATAAGTCCAAAGGGGTTATGAACAATCATTTTCTTTTCAGATTAAATTTAGTTCTTTATTTATTCAAAAATGTTTGTGGATTGCCCAACATCACTCAGATGAACAGTGAAAATATAAAAACTACAATTCACATCTCCTGATTTATCCTCCAATGCTTTTTCCATTATATTTTATAGCCTCTTACATAGTCATTCTTTTATGTTTTAATATATTAGAGTCTACCCTGCCAGCTTTCTATATTTATTTTTTTATCACTTACTGAATGTACTCTTTTTCTAGATTAATGTACTTTACAGAGAAAAAAAGTATTTCTTTGACATCTGTGAGGAAAGCATTAATTTATTGAAGACGATTCTTCTACGGGTTGGTGCCCCAGAAAAAAAATTGTCCTCCTACAAGACTCCATAGAAACCAGCTACAAGTGAATACAACCAGCATATTGAGCATAAGGCTTGGATTTTGTTCCCAAGCACGCTGGTGCTCACCTGGTTGGGTATGCTAAGCTGGTGGGTAGGGCTGCAGCCAGGTTTCTGCCAAGTCATAGCCTTGTTGCATTATAGCCTGTGATCACATGGTGGGGGGGCTAAACTTTCTAATCTTACAGTTGAAAACCCCATAGTCCAGGATTCAAGTCCCTCTTCCAGAATCTGCCATCAAGTGCTGTCAGATTACTGTCAGCGGCCACAGTGGTGCGAGACGGTGGGGACCCATGTACCTACCACTAGTCCTCTCTCTGTAGGCTTTGCTCCAGGGGACCTTCCTCAGCAGGCCTGGCAGGTGTGCTGCTCAGCATTGCCTTTGTACTGTGGTCTTGTCTTCATGAGTTTTATCTTATGTGTGTGAGTCTTGAACACCAAGCCAACTGATATTGCTATAATACCTCAGTATGCATTCCTTGTGGTGGTTTTATCAATATGTTAAATTATCAAATATACCAAATTTAGATATTAAGCTATTTCTTATTTACAAAGCACATTTATTTCCTATTACCATCAGTAGCTATTCTTCATCCAGAACAATGTAAAGTTCAATTAATTACAACCTCTCTCTTTTTTTTTTTACATTTTTTTAAAAGATTTTATTTATTTTATTTTTAGAGAGAGGGGAAGGGAGGAAGAAAGTGAGAAAGAGAAACAGCAATGTATGATTGCCTCTCACATGGCCCTCACGGGGACCTGGCCCGCAACCCAGGCATGTGCCCTGACTGGGAATTGAACCGGGACCGCTTGGTTCCCAGCCCATGCTCAATCCACTGAGCTACACCAGCCAGGGCACAACCTCTCTTTTTTTAAAGAAACATTTCAACATATACATAAGTCTGAGAAATATATATATGCATAATTCAGATTTAACAAAGGTTAGCATTTTGTAATATATATTTTTATTTTCTTTAGAGAGGAAATACTGCAGGTACAACAGAAGACCCCTTCATTTGTATGAAGGGGTCCCTGACTCCATTTCTTTTTTACTACCATTGCTTACTTAGATGAACTCTAAGGGAATTTCTGAGATACACAGTATTTCTCCTCCTCTGTATTGTGCTTTTGTAAACCTTATATAGTATTATTGTCTTAATAATTCTTAAGTTCTAATAATAATGTCTTAATAATTCTTACATTCTTGGGTATGATAACGGTATTGTTGACATTCAGAAAAATGTCCTTGTTATTTGGATATATATAGTATTTATATATGAAATGCTATGAGGTTTGCAAATTACTTTCAAATGTTTCACTAAGACCTATAGAGAAGTAACAAATGTAACAAAATGTTAAAAGTTGGCTATTTTAGGTGGAGAATTTATGGGTGTTCATCTTATTATTCTTTTAACTTTTTTATATATTTGAAATATAAAAGTTTGAGAATTTTAAAGCACCATATAACTAGTGTCGCCCTGTATGTTTTAATAAATAGCTCTCATGTCTATTTCAACTCACATATATAATACTATTGAATACCAACATTTTCCATCTTAAAGGACATTAGGTTGTTCTTTATTTGAGTAATGTTACAACAGGCATCTTTGTGAATTGCTCCCTGTGCTCAGGGCAGCAGTATCTGGAGAACTGGCCCATGTAAGGTAGTATATGTATCTTTAACTTTGTTTTGGAGACAACTCAGAACATCACACACTGTTCCATGTTGGTTTGACAT
Organism: Micronycteris hirsuta; assembly: GCA_004026765.1. Taxonomy (NCBI): domain Eukaryota; kingdom Metazoa; phylum Chordata; class Mammalia; order Chiroptera; family Phyllostomidae; genus Micronycteris; species Micronycteris hirsuta. The sequence continues at coordinate 40,384 of PVJI01012945.1, read as the reverse complement.
ACTGACTTGGGAGCTGCTTAGATTGGAGTGCCTCCCTTGATGTCGTGTGCCGCAGGCCATATTGGGTCATATCCAAGACAAGGAATGCATACCCAATGGAAACAAAAGGTGATTGGATGGTGAGTTCTGGTCCTCCATTCTCTTTATTTCTGGGGTTTATTTAGTTGATTTGCAGCCCCATTGATGCCTCTCTCCTTTTCTGCTCTGTCTGGAATCTCCTCCTGATTCTATGCTCTCTGTCCATGGATGATTTTTTAAACAGAGAGATCCTTCTTTGCTGCTATCAAGATCAGGAGACTATAGGAAGAGCAGGTATATAAGTATTAATGCTCTTTTGATAAATACTAAAACCAATGTTTTCAAGGTAAAATGTATCAAATGCTAAATTTAATGTAACAAGGCATTTTTAATCTTGTTCAGTTTATGTTGCTTTATTTCATTATTGAATGCATCTATAATCATTTAAATTTTAACTTCTCCCTTCAGCAAACAATAACTTTTCAAAAAATGCTAATCTTAACAATGGAAAATATATTCCTTTTTAATGCAAAATGGTACATCTACTTTGGAAAAAATGTTTGGTAGTATCTCAAAATGTTAAGCATGTAGTTAGTTACCATATGACCCAGCAGTTATAGAATCATAGGTATTACCCAACCAAAATGAAAACATACATTTACACACACACAAAACTTGCACATAAATGTTCAAAACTGAATTATTCCTATTATCCAAAATGTGAAAACATTCCAAATATCCTTCAGCTGACGAATGCATAAAAACGTGTGGCGTACAATGAACTCAGCAGTAAAAAGAAATGATGTCAAGACATATGCTACATTATTGCTTAAGCTTAAAAATATTATATTAAGTGATAGAAGCCAGCCACACACACACAAACATATTGAGTAATTCTGTTTATCTGAAACTTCCAGAATAGACAAATTCATAGAGACAGGAAGTACATTAGTGGCTGCGCCTGGGACTGGAGTGAAGATACAAGGAATGACCACTAATGGAATGGAATTTGTATTAGGGGATGAAATGTTCTAAAAGTGGATTATAATAGTGACTATACAACTCTGAATATAATAAAAACGTGGAATTGTATATTTTAAATATATTAATTTCATGGAATGTGAACTCAATAAAGCTGTTAAAGTATTATTTTCATGAAGTTAAGCAAAATAAATATTTTAAGACTAATTGCATATGTGAAACTATAACTGTCTTTGCTTATTTTAGATCTTATAAAATGGTAACTTTAATACACTGAAAGGTGAGAAATAATATCAACATCAGGGATACGTAATTAAAGTTGACATTGTAGATTTACCTAAAAATATAGCAGTTGTATCATTTGTTGATACAGTGGTTTTCCTTAGTACTTTAGTATAAAAAGGCTAGATATTCTTCAGAAGTATATTTCTTTTTTTTTTTCTATTTTGTCTATGCTTAAGTTTAATATACTGGAGATGATTTTAAGAACAAATGGAATCACTTTTTATTTCTTTATTTTTTAGTTCTTCTGGTGAAATTTTTTATTGTTGTTCAAATGCAGTTTTCTGCCTTCCCTCACCCCTCCCCAACATCCCAGCCCTCTCTGCCTCCCTCCCTCATTTCCACCCCTCCTTGTTATTGTCCATATGTCCTTTATAATTGTTCCTGTAAACCCTTTCTTGTTGTTAACTCACGTTTACTTTAGTTTTTGATTAAAAGGAAAGAAACATTGCCCTGACTGGGTGGCTTAGTTTGGTTGGAGCATCATTGTGTACACCAAAGGGTTGCAGGTTCAATTCCCAGTCAGGGAGCATACCTAAGTTATAGGTTTGATCTCCAGTTGGGACACATATGGGAGGCAACCAATTGATATTTATCTTTTATATTGGTGTTTCTCTCTCTCTTTCCCCCACATACTTCCTCTCTCGCTAAAACAGATAAAAACATATCCTTAGGTAAGGATAAAAGAAAAGAAATATTGAAATAATAATAATATGTATTATGAAAAATGATTGCTTCTGATTTTTCTCTTTCAGAGGGGTAATTTATATGACAGCTGTACATTGATGTTCTTAACAAATTAAAAGTCTCCTGATTCATAAACAGTACATATGAAGCTTACTCACTTAAGACTGGGGGATGCTTTAACTTTTATGCGGTGAAACAGAAACACTAAACAAAAATCCTTATAAGGCTTACTTTCCAGGAGTAGATAGAGAATATAAACAATAAACATAATAAATAATTGGATTGCATAGTATGTTAAAAAATAACAAGAGCATTGGAAAAATAAAATAAGAAAAGTGAAGAAAAGGGTTTAAGAATACAAGGGGCAAAAGCTTCAAGTTGCTACTATCAAGATGGGGAGACTATAGGAAGAGCAGGCTTTGGTATGTCAATGTGGGAGACTAAGAATCCGATCTGACACGTTGGTTTGGGATATCTATTGCACAGCCAAGTGGGCATGCTGAGTTGGCACTCGCATAGGTGAGTGTGGGACTCAGGGAAGTACTGTAGGCTGGGGACATGGACTGCGGTATGTAAGCACATAGGAGTTGGCGCTTACAGACATGACACTGGTGAAATTACTAAGGGAGTAAATGTAGGTAGAGCAACACTCTGAAGCATTAGAGAAGAGGAAAAATCAGCATAGGAGACTGAGAAAAGCAGCTATTAATTTAGCCACAAATAAAGAGAACGACATGTCCTGTCAAGAGAAGGTGTCACTCAGAACTGGCCCTTGGATCTAACTTTGGCATTATCAGCAGCTACAATTGCTAAGACACAAGTGAGCTGAGAATTTCTTTTGCTGTTCAAGTTTAAGCTATGCACACATTAGATCTAATTGGAACATCCATTTGGCCTCAAGTTGTGGTGTTTATAATGACCAGTTTCAGCAGAGAGGTGTGGGTATCTGAGATTATTAAACAGCAGTTGGGGAATTGTCTTACCAGGTTAGGAAAAATGTGTGGGGAAAAGAGAAAAACATATTCAAAATTGTGGGTCGGGGGCTAGCAGTTATATTAATTTCATTGTTAAAATCCATTTTGTACCCCACATTTGTGAAATTGGCTTATTTATTAAAAGTAAAATTTCACATTCTAGTAAAATACTTTATATAAAATAGCATTCATTTAGTATATTCAAAATACCCATAATGCCTTCTTGTTTCATGGTAATAGGCTAATAATGCCATGGTTAGAAAAAAAATTCCAGAGACTTAAAATTAATAAAATAAAAATTGCACAATCTTGCCAGACATGCAGTGTAGGAAGGCAGTAAGGATAGTAATTTCTAGATCTATCCATAATGAAATAAGAATTAAAACACATACACATTTTCCAAATTTAAATAGGTAAGTGGGAGTTCTGTTCATTTTAATCCCTAGAAGATTCAGGCTGAGGGAAACATCCACAGTGTATGACCCCATAATCTTGATGTGAGGCTCCAGGGTTCTCCGAGACCAGAGCCCAGTGCAGAACATGGGAACCGGGTGTTAAAGGCTCGTGATGACACCCAACTCTTCAGCTCATGTTTTCTTGACCACATAAGCCACTTGGCTATGCTTATTTTTCTAGGCACAAACAAGTGTATCTTCCCTGTGCCTGGAATCAGAGAAGAACCAGGTAGGCTGGGAAACGCCAGTGTTGTTTTTTAGACCAAAGTCTCCATTGTGACTTGAGAATAATCAGAACTACTAGGCTTGTACATCTTGTACCTCTTTTCTACATCTTTAAGCTCTGTATTTGAATTGAATTGAGGGTGGTGAGGGAAGAAAAGCAGTTCATTATGACCCTTAAGAAGTTTAACAGAAAAAGGAATGGGGTGGTAGCAGAAAAGGGTAGAGGGTCATTAATTTTTTTAAAAAAGAGTCTTAGTTTGTCTGTGTAACAGGAATGTTGAACTATTAAATGGTATTGCTGTTACTTCTGCTTTTTCCCCGTCACATTTATTTGATTTTCTTACTAGGAGGTCCTCCTTAACAGTCAGAGGGAGCCATGTCATCCGCTGGTTTGGAGATGGGTAATCAAACCAGAGGGATGACAGCAGCCAAATTAAATTTAAGTGTATAAATTCAACTTGAAATTTCAGATGTAAGATAGAAAGATTTGGGTCTACCTGAGCAAGATGGATGTTTTCCTATTTTCTGACTACCTAAAGACTTCTTTGACTGGGGGAGGAATATCAGAGAAAGCCCATAGAAACAGGGCATTGGCAAAAAGGGAGGGCAGAGAAGAGAGACTCTTTTCAAAGATTTTCTGCAAGTCTCAGACAAACAGCATCAGGAAAGGAGACATATCTGCAGTAAGTTGGATGGAGTATAGTGGGGACGTGAATGATCCTTAAGTAGAATTTGGAATATGAGCTGCTGACATCAGAAAAGAAACCAGTGAGGCATGACTAGTAGGCTCACAGGGCCCAAATGAATTTGGAGCTGTAAACTTGGTGTAAGCCAGATCTGCTCTGATATGAAAACCTCTCTTTAATTGCCAGAAACAGGAGAGGGCAGGAGGAATGCTGGGGAGGTGGTTGGGGGTATGGTAGCAAAGGTCTAAAAGGACAGCTTAACAGAAAATCCTGGGGCACCGCTGCATTGAAGTCACAATAAAACTGTCTGAACAGAATTATTATAATTCGGTAATATACCTTTAAATACTGTAGTGCACTTTTAAAATTTTTAAGAAGCAAAACTTTCAGAGAAGAAAAAGTTGTTTTCCTTAGAATGTCATTTTAGAAATTTATGAATTGTTTATTCATTGGATTAACTCTGGAAATGTGAAAAGCCTTTCGGGAGTCTGTTGATGTTGAAAGAAATTAATACACTCCACATGCTTCTATGATTTTCTATAAAGTTCATGTTATTTTACTCATAAAAAGTAACACGATGAATCCTTCTGACTTCATTTACTTTATCTCTAGAGTCTGTGCAGTTTCCTTGGATGAGAAGCAGCATGGTCTAATATTGAACACAAACACCTAGTGGGCAGACACATTTACTGGACCAGTGCCCATCAATTTCCTAGGTATATTATGGTGCTCAGGATACGTACATCTTAGGTTTGATGTAGGTTCACATCACATTGTGAAGACTAAGAATGATGTGGGTAAAATCCTCAGCAAAGTGCCTGCCACATAAAAGACTTTTGGCAAAGGTAGGTACTATTTTTGTTAGAAGAGATTTTAGTCTTTTTTGTACCTATTCTCTTTTGATAAAAAATATTTTTCTGCCTTGGCTGGTGTGGCTCAGTTGGTTAGAGTATCGTCCTGTAAGCTGGAAGATGACAGGTTCAGTTCCTGGTCAGGGCACATGCCTGGGTTGCAGGTTTGGTCCCCGGTCGGGGTACATACAAGTGGCAACTGATCAATGTTTCTCTCTCACATTGATGTTTCTCTCCCTCTCTCCCACCATCCCTTCCCCTCTCTAAGCGTATCCTTGTGTGAGGATTAAAAAAAATATTTTTCTTTACAAAAAACAATAGAAGGTAGAGTCAGAGAGATTTGGGTAGCATGGACTTTAATATTCCACCAGATCTGGGCTTGTGTCTTTAGAGTTCCAGATGACATTTGCCAAACCAACCTTGAATGATTTCATTGTTAGCGTGCACATGACTTTAGATAGGTGCTAAAGTTGACAGAATAGAAATTCATCTATTAAAGCACTGCTTTTGCTAAATCAGTTCCACACCTCTGAGAGTCCCACATGCTGATATTTGTTCTGCTTCTGGGACTATAATGAAAAAAACCTCTCCTATCTTCTACATGGAAATCCTTGAAATAACAAAACATTTAAAACATTTTCCCTGGGGTACAATCTTTATTATGCATGTGGATTACAGTATAAAATTCTTATCTTTCACTAAATACTCATTTCTGAAAGCACAATTCAATATAAAAAACATTTAAAAATGACTACTTCTCATTTTTCTTCATCTGAAATAATTTCGTTCTCCTGAATTACATAATATCTAGATCTGTGGATAATGAAATAGAAACTCATGATACATAAAAGTTAGCCAAACAATATGCAATTTGGGTCAGATAAAAAATGATACACTACTTGGCAAAATCTAATTGAAAACAAAATCTCCCAACCCAGGAAATCTCCACAAAAGTAGTAGAGAAAGAGTACATTTTTATTATTGGAGGAACATTAAGTCAGAATGTGACATGAATTACAGGCAATCCACTAAGAGACTGCAGAGGGAGACAAATGTCTTATCCATTTATAATATCTTTTCAGGATAAACCATGATTAGTTTTCAAGTAAGACAATTCAATATCACCACTTATTAGACATAGTTTATTCTAAACTCACCTCTTAACTGGGATGGCTATCCTTGTTGGTTAATTGGTGGTGTACTAAGGAAAAAGTAATATCTTTATTACAGGAGCTAGTTTTTCAACTAGGAGCAAGGCTACTACCCTCCCACAGAAGCTGGGGGATAGAGGTGCTATCTCCCTTGAGGTTCAAAATTCCAAAAGATGTCTCCCAGGTTTTTGTGAAGGACATTTTTAGGTCAGAGAGCTGGCAAGAGGTTTATTTGGCTTCTAAAAAGATTCACATATACTTCAAAGAGGCAGAAATAGAACTTAAAATACAAGTTTTTTAAAAGATAATTCTCTAAGAAATGAGAGAGGAAAGAAGTCTCCTTATTTTCAACAGATAGAAATATCTCATTTTAAATTTTTTTTTGTCCTTACATTCTGTAATCCATGTTTGTTATTCGATTTTTGGATTGTGTAATTATCATGAAATACTATGAAATACTAGAGAAGTTCATTCCTGGAAACCAGTAACTCAAATAGTCTATGTGCCATATAGGTGTACACATGAGAAATTTGGAGAAAGTTGTGAAAGAAGTTTGGGTATGTTGCAAAGAGACTTTGACCTCTAAGTTTATCCGTTAACAAGACAGAATGACCGGATCTTTATTACAATCTCTGAAGAGTTTGAGCACTCATTCTGAGCCAAGAAGAAATGAATAGTCTCCATCTCAAGGCACAGTAGAGCTTTCCCAGACTTGATATCTACCAAATAGGTGCCTACACTTCACCTCAGAGGTCCTCAAGGCCCAATTAAACAATCAGACTCTCAGGACTGGAATCAGAGTTTCCCAGTGGGGTAGTGCTAGGCATTCCTTGCTCCCCTCAGAAGCAGTCCCTGAATTTGGAGCAGTTCATACAGCTGTCAGGGAGTTATCTCCCCCCTGGAAAACAATTCATATTCAAGGAGATGGGACCCACACTGGGCACACATGGGAGGTTAATTATTTAAAGCTTCAGCTTAGAGGCTTCATGCCTCACAGGAGAGAATACCTCATGTAACAACTATATAGGCATAGAGCATCCCAAATCCCCCAAACAGAAGTTTTAGTGGACTTCTGGCCAAGATGGAGGCATAGGTAGACACGCTATACCTCCTCACACAAACAAAAGAGGGACAACAACAAATTAAAAAACAAAAAACAACTATAGCTTATAGAAAATCAAACTGTATGGAAGTCCGACAATGAAGGAGTTAAAGAAGAAACATTCATCCAGATCGGTAGGAGGGGCTGAGATGGACAGCTGTGCAGAGAGGACTCCCAGTGGGGTGGCGGCCGGCGGAGTGGGTGGTTCCACATTTGTGTGCAGATAAACTGGGAGGAACCACTGGGGAGTGAGACAGGCCATGCAAACCAGGGTCCCAGCGAGGGCAAATAAAGCATCAAAGCCTCAGACTGAAAACACCTCTGGAGGTTGAGGCAGCAGCCGAAGAAACCCCCAGCCTCACAAGAGAGGTTGTTGGAGAGACCCACAGGGTCCTAGAATTTACACAAGCCCATCCACCCAAGAATCAGCACCAGGAGGGCCCAATTTGCTTGTGGGTAGCGGGGGAAGTGACTGAAAGCCGGCAGAGAGCAGAGCAAGTGGCACTGTCACCTCTCAGACCCCTCTCCCACAGACAGCATTACAACTCAATGACATGGGTTACCCCGCCCTGGTGAACACCTCAGGCTCCGCCCCGTATTACATAACAGGCATGCAGAGACAAAAAAAGAGCCCAAATGAAAGAGCAGATCAAAGCTCCAGAAAAAATACAGCTAAGCAATGAAGAGATAGCGAGCCTATCAGTTTAAAACACTGGTAATCAAGATGCTCACAGAATTGGTTAAATATGGTCACAAATTAGAGGAAAAAATGAAGGCTTTGCAAAGTGAAATAAAGAAAAATGTACAGAGAACCAACAGTGAAGAGCAAGAAACTGGGACTCAAATCAATGATTTGGAACTAAAGGAAGAAATAAACATTCAATCAGAACAGAATGAAGAAACAAGAATTCAAAAAAACAAGGAGAGGCTTAGGAAGCTCTGGGACAATTTCAAATGTTCCAACATTTGAATCATAGGGATGTCAGAAGGAGAAGAGGAAGAGCAAGAAATCAAAAACTTAATTGAAAACAGAATGAAGGAGAGTAAGCTTCCCCAATCTGGCAAAGGAAATAAGACTTTCAGGAAGTCCAGGAAGCTCAGTGAGTCCCAAAGAAGTTGGACCCAAGTAAGCACATACCAAGGCACATCATAATCACATTACCCAATATTAAAGATAAGGAGAGAATCTTAAAAGCAGCGAGAGAAAAGGAGACAGTTACCTACAAAGGAGTTCCTATGAGACTATCAATTGATTTCTCCAAAGAAACCTTGCAGGCAAGAAGGGGCTGGAAAGAAGTATTCAAAGTCATGAAAAGCAAGGACTTACATCCAAGATTACTCTTTCCAGCAAAGCTATCATTTAGAATGGAAGGGCAGATAACGTACTTCCCAGATAAGGTAAAGTTAAAGGAGTTCACCATCACCCAGCCATTATTATACAAAATGGTAAAGGGACTTATCTAAGAAAAAGAAGATAAAATATATGAACAATAAAATGACAAGAAACTCACAGCTATTAACAACCGAACCTAAAAACAAGAACAAATTAAGCAAACAACTAGAACAGGAACAGAACCACAGAAATGGAGATCACATGGAGGGTTCACAACAAGGGAGTGGGAGGGGGAGAGAGAGGGAAAAGGTGCAGAGAATAAGTAGCATAAATGGTAGGTAGAAAATAGACAGGGGGAGGCTAAGAAACGTATAGGAAATGTAGAAGCCAAAGAACTTATATGTACGACCCGTGGACATGAACAAAAGGGGAGAATGTGGGTGGGAGGGGGTGTGCAGGACAGAGGGGAATAAAGGGGCGAAAATGGGACAACTGTAATAGCACAATCAATAAAATATATTTAAAAAGAAACAACAAATCCCCCAAACATACTGTTATAAGTGTCACTGAATCCAGAGAGGCTAAAACTGTGGTGTCTCTATCAGGAACTTATAATTCATTTATAGTTTCTTCTGGCCCAATGCAATTTACTTAACAGAGGTCATTTTGTAATAAGCAATGTTTACTAGCATATTACACAGTAGACATGTTGCATTTAACATACCTATAGGGTTAAATCGAAAGAGAAATGGCAGCGGAGAAAAGGGTTATGGTAACCCTTGGTCGACTGTGATCTTAAGCAAGTTCTTCAACTGCTTTAATCTAAACTTTCTCATCTCTGAGATAGAGACCATGTTCTTATCCTGCAGTATGAGGTATGTGGATGTAAGGAGACAAAGTGAGAGAGAGTATTAGTCCACAGATACTTTATTTAAAGATTTTATTTATTTCCTTTTGGAGAGGGGAAGAGAGGGAGAGAAACATCAATGTGTGGTTGCTTCTCATGTTCCCTTTACTGGGTACCTGGTGCACAACCCAGGTATGTGCCCTGACTGTGAACTAAAGCAGTGACCCTCTGGTTCACAGGCCGGCACTCAATCCACTGAGACACCAGCCAGGGAAGTCCACAGGTATTCTTTTAAGCTGTCTGTGATCTCTGAAGTTATGATGGTTCAGCTCTTGTCAGTAGAAAGTTCTGCTCTCTAGAGGATGGAAACAGTGCCCGGATCTCAGATCTGGAAAATGCGTCTTCAAGGTCATCTCCTGTAGCAAAGTTGAAGCAAAGTCTTGGTTAAGAATTGAGTGGGACCTCAGGTTTTACATGAGTGGTGAACAACGTGTGAAGCCAGGGGCGACAGGACTCAGTCTAAAGTCGATCGTGGTTAGTTGATAGAAGTCAAGTAATATATTTTAAATAAACATAAATCAAGATAAATAACACTATGTTTTAATGTTTCACAGTTGTACAGTGTGGATGTATGTTAACATGTGGTCTGTGTTCATTTGTGTTACCCTTATTGCACCTGCTTAGGCTTTAAAATGATATTATGCTTTTTCTCCCACTTCTCCCACCAACCTCGCCTGTTACAATGCTTCTCAATTTTCAGGCTTTATCTTACATCTCACTGTCTATTAAAAATCGCGTCCAGGTATCTTAGCTAGTGTTGTGCTTCTTGCATCTAAACTTAACAGCAACTATATTCCCTTTATTCAATCTCTGACTTAAGTCTATCAGTTCATATTTGTTAAACACGGGAATGTGTTTGCAATACTTTGTGTTCTGTTAAAAAATTCAGTACTCTATACATAGTGCCCAAAATTCTGTGATCAGCTAACAAAAGTGGTTTAAGAAGATATGCAAGAGAGGAATCTGAGAAGTCCTTAAATGGGTAATTTCCTCCTGTCCCAAATTAATAGCAGGCTGAACTAATTTCATTCTTTCTTGAATTTCTTGAAATGTTCCCAAATCCTGCTCATTTCTATGTTGAATTGCATTATCTCCCCTAAAGTGTAAGTTTCATCTCATTACTCTGTTCTCTCTCTCAGCTTTCCCAGCGCTTCCCAGCAGTAACTCTTAATAAGCTCTTTGAGCAAATCCAGCCCTTCGGTGCTCTGGAGTCATGCAGGTGGTCTATCAGAAAACTGAGCCTCCCTAGATGAGAAAAATTACAAGGTTTGTCTGCTATAATTAGACTATAATTCACACGCCAGCTTGAGCACTGGTTCCATGTGAGCCTTCACACCTAGTGTTTGCCTGGCTCTTGTCTCACTCTTCCCTGAAGTGTGAGGACTGCTGAATCCAGTGCTCTTCTCAAAACCTGCCCTTCCCTTCATTCTTGTCAGCACCATTTGTTCTGGACTTTTCTTCTTCTTCTGAAGTACCTGACCTCATACCTCCATTTGGCATGTAAATCTGTCTTGCAATACTAACTTTTTCGGTAGATTTAATTTGTCACATTAAAAATAATTATCTCATTCCTTCTTTTGATTCACACGTCCTTCACTCCTACTCCTCCATCCTCACTGTCAGTTGATTTCAATTCACCCTTCAGTGGGAGAAGAGAGTTCTCTCATTGTCCAAGTTCAAATCTACAAAACTATAGCTATTTCAGTGTGTCTTCCCCTTCTTCCCACCTATAACACCAAAGGCAGTGCCCTTCATCATGGCCTATTATGCCTTGCATGGTTTGCCATCTGCCTGTCACAATTTTCTTTTACTGATACTCTGCTATACTCTCTCCACTGTAGCTTCTGTCCGGAATGCTCCACCCTGTTGCCTTTGTTTGACTATCTTCTTCCCTTCATAAACTACCTCAGAGACATGTTTTCTGACTACTCAATCTAAAGAAGGTCTCTCACGATGATTTATTTCAGCGTTATTGATTTTCTACAAAGAGTCTGTACACTGTCAGCCACCTTCAGTAGATTGTAATCCTTGAAGGAAGAAAGTATGTCTGTCACCTCGTGTCCTGGTATACAAGTGTTCTGTCCATATTTGATAAGGCCATAAATGCTGTTTTCCAAACTAAAGTATGAACCTGCCCTCAGTACCTCACTTAGAACCCCCTCGCCAATTCAAATAGGCACAGCTATATTGAATCTCAATGAAATATTTGGCACCCTATAAGTTGAACTCTGAATTGCTGCATATGGAGATGACTTTAAAAAACCTTGGGACCACCAGAAATTTGTACAGAATTAATCAGCCTGTCCAGCGACTACACACCTGCTCCATTCCTCAGACACCTCCCATGCTCACAGTTCTCTGACTTTCTTGGACTACAAATTTTGGAACCCTCCAGAAGGGGGATTTTTTAAAACCTGCATTTGAGCACTTGTTACAGAAGTTTTACCTTGTGCTCAGATGCTGCTTTTCAAACTGAACTAGTATTCTCCCAGCTTACACTGCTTGGCTGACATGATTGGTCTCAGTCTCTGAGCAAGTCAAGGGTCTCTGAAGGAGCCTGGCTTTGCCCCCTCCCAGCTCTTGTGGCTGAGGTCCCATGCGTTCCCTTCAGGATACATTGGCGTACAGTGTTGTTTGGTTATGGTGACAAAACAAAGATATAGGAAAAAAATAAATCATTTTTAATTATGTTTTCTAAATCACAGATTATATTAAATTATAGCAAGTCACTAAAAATAATCTATCATAATAATTATTGTAACTTACCAGCTATTCAATATCATATTTATATTCTATTTCTTTAAGTTAATGTTGATGGTTAACAGCGGTAAAAGAAAAGCTAGTTCTTATAAAACCTCAAATGTTAATTATCTTTCGGTGTAGAAAATGTAGGCTGGCCTTGAAAATACAGTTTTACTTCTTAGTTTTTTTTTTAATTCTTAAGAACTTAAATGCATTAAAGCATCTTACCTATTTGGAAACAAAAATGCCATAATCATTTTCTTTTTTAGGGTTTCTATCTTATTATTTTATTGTCAATTTGTGTGACCTTAAACTTCAATTTTCTGGATGGGATATAAAATTCCATTTTGTTTTTCTCAAGGCTAAATGAGAACCACGGATTTTATTCCAGAGAATTGTTTACTCACATAACCATAGTATGACTTCAGGAGTGTCAACATATTTTTCAATTTTTTAATTGATCACTGTTGGCTGTACACACATGTGCACACACACTATAAATTCACTTTACCAAGATAGAAAATATTGAGGCAAAGACATGGACAAAAGGAACACATTGCATATCAACAACTGTCTTGATTACATTTCACAAAACAGTGAGATATAATCAAGGATTTTTATGACTATAATTACATGAGTATTATAAATCTAATGTAGGTACTGGGCTAAATTAGCCTGTTCTCTGGTTCAAATAATTAAACACGTGTGGCAATATTATTTTACAGTAACATAGTTTTTATTTCAGCTAACGTGGGAGTTTCCGGTAACCCCGCCATTACACCAGAAGTAGAAGCCCTTTTTGAAGCCGTGGCGCATATTGGCAAGAAAAGGGTGTCCAACTCGAACCATTCAGTTCAACTCAGTGAAAACATGTTCTCTTACATCTTTGAAAGTTGTTGGGAGTAGATGTCAAATATTATCAACAAACACACACTCACAAAAGGTAAGTATGAGATGATTGATGTGTTAATTATCTTGACGAGGCATCATTCCATGTTGTATATGTATATCAAATAAGTATGCCGTACACTTTAAATGTATACAATTGTATTTGTTGATTATTCCCCAATAAAGTTAAAAAATGTTTCTCCTGTGAATGCTAACTAAAGGGTTTTTAATTTCCTTTCTTGTTAGGTAAACCTGATAGCTATAATTTTTCCCATAGCTCCAGATAAGATCATCAACCGTTAAAATTAATTTCTTCTTTAACATAACTTTCTTTGGGAAGTGTTTCTGGAGACACTGATTCTAGTTGGGTATTTATGTCCAAATAGCTTTTTCCTTTGTAGTTTCAAAATTCAGTGTAGTTATGAGCTCATATGGATGTTTTAATATAACTGGAAGATAATTTTCTTTCATTTTTTGAAATCTGATTGAAGGATTGAACTTCTTACAATACATAATAGCTCAATATAAAAAGATTTTATACATTGTAAGTGTCTTAACATAACTTTCCCCTAAAATGTCTCAATAAAACAATGTCTATAGCAAATGAAAACAGCTTATTGGGCTTAGTCATTGGGCTTATTGGGCTTATTGAGCTTATTGGGCTCCATGTAGTCAGAAAATGATCCCACTGGTAAGAAGAGATACAGCACAAAGTATTGAAATTTTTATCTATTTTCACCTTGAAAGACCTTTCACAGGAAAACCTTTCTGTCACCTATACCTGAAATTGATAGAAGGGAAGATTGTATCCAAAGACTAGCTGTCCCAGTTACACAGATTTCATGGAAATCTCACCATTAACCAGGAATATTGATGATCAGTTCAGACATAGAGCAAATGCTCTTGACATTGCAGAGCTATACAGGAGGATTTGTGAAAGACAAAAATATTTTTCAGGAAGTTCCAGAAAGTCCTTGAAAAAAGATAATTGATGATTTGATTTGAAACGATATTGTATAAATTTAGTACTGACTCAGTAGATTCAGCAATTTCAAACTAAATAAGTCACAGTGTTTCAAATCAGAAAATATTATGACAATTACTTTGAATTACATACAGTATAGAAACAATTTGGTTCATTAGAATTAACCTCTGTGGGAAAACAGAAAACAAAAACTAACAGCTCCTATAATGATTCCACTGCAAAGAGTTACATAAATAAAACCATAAAGAAACAACTGTCATAATCAATAAAGACTAATGATATTTTACTAAGTAAAAATATATTTGAAACACAATTTTTAGCTTATTGAGAAAAATATATCACACAAGGGAAATTTTAAACTTGCAAACATAAAATATTAATATCTAGTTTTGATTTCGGTAAAAAGCTGTGGTCCTGTGGCCTTGTAGTGTATCCTGACACATTCCATTCCACCATCACCACATGTTCACATCCTTCCCTGCTTTCCTCTCATCTCCATGATCATGACTTTGAGAAGTGTTTTTAGTATGGCAGGTAATGTGCATAAATGTGAAAAAGCCACACGTCTCTTCTCTAATCTGTCCACCATCTTCACAATAGGATCCTGTCAAAGCTGACTCAAATATATCACAAAGGATCTTTTTCAATAAATTCTCCTTTGATTTTGACAAGTAAAAATTAATTTCTCCTCATAGTATTTAGGAAATAATTACATTTGCTGTTTGATTGTTTACTGTAGAATGGGGAAAAAACTTTGTCTCAGATTAGAGGGTTGGGAAGTGTGAGATGCAGGAGGAGACATGACCCTCTCTCTGAAGTGACATCACAAATTTACTCACGTGCTCTATTCCAACAGAACACAAACCCCTAGTCAAATTCATCAGCAGAATAACCTTGAGCTGGATGAGTTCATGTAAATTCACTTTGAAAAGCAAAAACAAAAATAGATATAAGTATAAATATAAACATAAAATACTTCAGAATTTAAATTTTAGGCATAGACTAGTTTTGTGCGATTAGTTACTGGAACTCATAAGTTTTCCAACAATATAAAGTTTGTAAATAATGCTGCAATGAAAATTAGGGTACATATCCTTTTGAATTAATGTTTTGGATATGTATTCAAAAGTGGAATTGCTGGGTCATAATGCAGATTCATTTTTAATTTTTTGAAAAAATTCCCTATTGTTTTTCACCGTGGTTGCACCGATTTGTATTCGCATCAACAATACACTTGGATTCCCTTTTCTCCACAACCTCACCGACACTTGTTTGTTGGTTTGTTAATGTCGGCCATTCTGACAACTGTGAGATGATATCTCATTGTGGTTTGAATTAACATGTCTCTAATGATTAGTCACGTTGAGCATATGTTCATATGTCTGCTGGTCATCTGCGTGCTCTTTTTGGAGAAATGTTTATTCAGGCCTTTTGTCCATTTTTAATTGGGTTGTTTGATATTTGGTGTTGAGTTGTGTAAGTCTTTTTACATTTTTGATATGAACCCCATATTAGATTTATCATTGGCAAATATGTTCTCTCATTCAGTGGGTTGTCTTTTCATAACGGTTTTGTTGATGGTTTCCTTTGTGGTGCAAAAACTTTATAGTGGATTTAGTTCTATTAGTTAATTTTTTCTTTGTTTCCTCTGCCTGAGGAGATATGTTAGAAAAAATATTACTACAAGAAATGTCCAAAATTTTGCTACCTATGTTTTCATCTAGAACTTTTATGGTTTTAGTATTTACATTTAAGTCTTTAATTCCTTTTGACTTTATTCTTGTGTATCATGTAAGAAGGTGGATTAGTTTCATTTTCTTGCATTTTCTGTCTAATTTTCTCGCCATTTATTGAATAGACTGTTTTTACCTCATTGTATGTTCTTGCTTCCTTTGTCAAGTATTAATTGACCATAAAGTGTAGGTTTATTTCTGGGGTCTCTATTCTGTTCCATTGATCTATATGTCTGTTTTTATACCAGTGCCATACTGTTTTGATTACTATAGCATTGTAATATAGTTTGATATCAGGTAGTGTGATTCCTCCAATTTTGTCCTTCTTTCTCAAGATTGCTGTGGCTATTCGGGGTCTTTTGAGTTCATTATAAATTTTTATATTGTTTACGCTAATTTTGTGAAGTACACCATTGGTATCTTGATAAGAATTGTGTTGAATCTATAGATTGTTTTGGACAGTATGGGCATTTTAATGATGTTAATTCTTCCTATTCACGAGCCTAGTATATGCTTCTACTATTTGTATCTTCTTCAACTTCTTTCTTCAGTGTCTTATAATTTTCTGAGTACAGAAAATTTTCTTTTTACCTCCTTGGTTCAATTTACCCTTTGGTATTATATATTTTTGATGCAATTATAAATGGGATTGTTTTCTTAGTTTCCTTTTTCAATAATTAATTTTTTAGTGTATAAAAATGCAACTGATTTCCTTTAGTATCCTGTTACTTTACTAAATTCATTTATCATTTCTCTTAGCTTTTTGGTGGAATCTTTAAGGTTCTCTACACTGCCATCTGCAAAGAATAACAGTTTTACTTCTCCCTTTCCAATTTGATTTTCTTTTATTTATTCTTCTTGTCTGATTGCTGTGGCTATGACTTCCAGTACTATGTTGAATGAGAATGGTGAAAGAAGATACCTTTGTCTCGTTCCTGATCTTAAGGGAAACAAACAATTTTAGCTTTTGCCCATTGAGTATGATGTTGACAGTGCGTTGCCATATATGGTCTTTATTATGTTGAGCTATGTTCCCTCTATTCCCATTTTGCTGAGAGTGTTATCATAAATAGGTGTTGGATTCTATCAAATACTTTTTCTGCATCTATTTATATGATCATGTGGTTTTTATTTAAAGAAACTCAAAAGACTAAATAGAAAGAATATATGCACCCATATATTCTTGCAGCATTATTTACAATAACCAAGGTTTGGAAGCAGCCCAAGTGTCCATCAGTAGATGAGTGGATATAAAAAGCTGTGGTACAGTTACATGATGGAATACTACTCAGTCTTAAAAAAGAAGGAAGTCTTACCCTTTGTGACAGTATGGATGAACTTTAAGGGTATTATGCTAAGTGAAACAAGAGAGTCAGAGAAAGGCAAGTACCGTGTGATTTCACTCATATGTGGGATTTAATGAGAAAATGAACTAATAAGCACAATAGAGAGAGACTCAAAAATAGAGAGCAGGCTGACAGCTGTTGGGGTGGGGAAGCTGGGTGGGGTGGTGGAGGGATTGAGCAAAACAGAAGAAATAGATGGAAATTCATGAACATTGCAACAGTGTGGCAATGGGGGGTGGGGGTGTTGGAGGGGATGGGGGATAAATGGTGATGGAAGGAGAATTGACTTGGGGCAGTGAACACACAAAATACAGTGTGCAGATTATGTGTTGTAGAATTGTGCACCTGAAACCTGTATAGTTTTGTTAATCAGCATCACTCCAATAAATTTTAAAAAAGTTTTCTCAAAAATGTGGTATCAGATTTGATAGCCATATTTATGTGGGAGAGTGGGCAGAAGCAAGTATTCTTAAGATTTTTGAACCTATACTAGTATCAAGGCAAAGGATAGATAAATTGTACTGCAGAGGCAAATATACTATTTTTGTTTGAAGTGATTTGTGTGTGCAAGCATGTGTACTGTGTGTAATATCCACTAAGCAGAGATGCTTTAGGAGTAGTTAAAGCCATGGGGTTAAATGAAGACCACTAACAGTGAGAGAATGTCTCCTGGCTATAATGATGCCCGCTTGGCAACAGAAAACAGACTTTGGGAACATTGCTGGTGAACACGATAGAAATACACATTTTTTGTTGCTTAATCATTTAAGCAAAAAAAAGTTGGGTCCAGCCAGGTGGGGTGAGTACAGCTAAAAGGCTTACAATGCTTGGGTTTAAAGTTGGAAATTTAATTTAAATATCAATGATATTAATACGGTGAGATATATTTGTGGGTCACATGAGTTTTTTTTCAAATACTAAGTCACCAAATTCAAACTGAGAATGATGCATGTAATTCTTCAACATTTTCCAGGAAAATCACGAAGATTTCTAAGCAGAAGACTTGGCCAGCGATGGCTTTCACTGCCTCCTTCACAGTAACTCTGTTTGTCTTCTATTTTAGTGTGGTGGCTTTCTGACATTTTTCTTTTTGAAACTTATAATTTCTGTTGTACTAAAATGATAGATTTTAAATCAGTCGAGGTCCAAAATTAGCAAGAAAGGGCCAAGACTCAGTGTAACTTTGCATCTCTTGTGATTTGAGAGATTTCCCATCAGCTCATCCATCTCCTACTTTATTCTCATAAAGCATCAAGGCAAAGGGTAGAGAAATTATACCACAGAGGCAAGTATACTATTTTCATAAAGCAAGAGATATCTAAGAAAGAACATTTTAATATAGTATTTAATCTGCAAGTAAACATTGATTTTAATAAGGGTGCAGCCTTAGATTGTCTGCATTATGAGCTATAATATGTGTTTATAGTTAAATTGCTTTAAAGTAGTCTTCTAAGACCCATAAAACCAAAATGACTTTATTGTTTTGACAGCTTCAAAGAGCAGGATAAAAATCTGTTAACTCAAACATTTTTCTTATAGATAACCCAGTCTTTTCTAAAACTTATATTGATAAAGCTTACTACTTTCTATCTTTCTCAATTAATTTTGAGGTGGCTGGATTTAACCATATTTTCTGTTACTTGGGTAGTAAGTGGAAGGAAATATTATCTCAATTTAACCTCAGTTCAGTAGGGTAAATTTCTTTCCCACCAGCGTAGAGACACTTTATAAAAACATTGCCTTTGTGAAATAATTATAGCAAAGATTTATTGAGTAAACATTTATAACCTTAGTCACTGGCTTCAGACAGATTAAGTCATTTAACTATTAAGACAACAGCAGGTGCTATTAACACCTTACATTACGAATAAGGAAATCTACTGATTGCTTAAGTCAATAGTTGTCAAACTTAAGGATGTATTTGAATCACCTACAGACTACTAAATAATATGAGGCCTAGGCTTCTTGAAATAGAGAATGGTCTGAACCTTTGTATTTTTGCCTAGCACCCCCCGGTGCTTCTGAATGCTACCAAACTCATAGAACCCCTGGTTCAAGTACCTTGCCTAAAATAAGTAGCAGAGCTGATATTACACCCTAATTAATGAGAAGCCAATAATTTATGCTTTTAACCAACAAGCTATACTGTCCAAATATATTTTTTCCTTGAAATTAGTAGGATGTCCATACAGTTTCCAAAATAACAAATATCTAACTGACTCGCTCCTCTGAGAAAAAGCAACCAATGGTCTAGTTTAGTATACAGGTTTTTAATTACCTCTATTACTAAGAAGTGTGCTATTGACATTACATTCAAATAGAACAAATATATGTTATATTGTAGTGAATTGCCCCTGCAACATTTCTAGCAGAAACAGGATAGAGGTATTGCAGGAGTCATTCCTGTATTGGAAGCGGGGTTAAAGTTGAATTCTGAGGTGCCTGCAAGCTGTCGGGTCTATAGTCTTGCGAGACTGTACACAGCATTTCTCCAGCTTGTTATAATACAATAAAATGAAATTTGAGTGATGTGGTGCCCTTACTCATTGGACATTTCAAATAATTCGCACTGCTGTATTAGGCGAATAACATGAAGCTAAACATTGGCAGTAAAGGCTTAACAAAGAAACAATCAACTTTGAAGCTTTTATTCTAAACGTTTCTTAAACAAGATAATGGAGCCGCTGCCCTTAACCTTGCATTAGATACTTTCCCCAGGAGAGACACTGATAACAATTACAGGTTTAAGGTATGGTTTTCTCTTTCTGGCCCACACGATTTTCTTTATCCCCTGTGTTTGGAGTAGGAAAAGATTTTCAGACAATTTGCAGGAAATCCTGAAAAAGCTCCGAGTTACATTTATGGACATATGGCTGCAGCGCCCCCTGCTGATGACATTAATTACATTGTGTGTAATTGATGTTCGTGCCACTGCTGACCTCAGAATCCAGAATTCCTCAAGCCATTTCACTCCACTTCTGAGAGAGAAAAATAATGCATCCTCAATCTGTCTTATCTGATCTTCAAAACGTTGTTAGGTTTTCTTTGAAACTTTAAATACTCAGCTTTCATTCGGTTATTGTTAATTGGTATGCCCTATTTGAAATTTGTTCATTTATTCAACAAATGTTAAGTTTCTTCTCTGCCTGGAGGTATTCTAGTTGTCTGTGGTACACGTATAAACAAAACAAAGCTCCTTCTTCATGGGGTTACACACTGGGGCGGTGGAGAGAGCTGACAAAAATAAAAATAGAAGGGAAAGGTAAATGCACAGTATGTTAGGACATGATAGTCTCGTGGGAATAAAAAAGAAGAAAGTTAATAGAAAAAAATAAACACATGCAAGTGAGGGTTGGAGATTCTATTTTTTATAGGTGATCTATATTTTGTGACACTATCCTGCCAGTCTTTCAAAGAGTACACTAAACCTAAAGACAAGAGAGGCTGTCTGCTTCCTAACAGCTGCTCTGGAGAAAATGCACACACGGCACGTACAGGATGTTGTCATAAAAACCTCGAAGTTCTCCCATGCAGGAAGAGTGAACGCAAGCCCTGAGCAGAGGTCGGAGCACCAAGGGAGGCAGTGCCAGGCAACTTTGAGGGAGTGGTGGAATGGGAGGCGTATCTGCAGGGGCAGTAGACAAATTTTATATTCAAAATAAATGCATCAGTCTTTGCCTAGCATCAGAACTACATTTGAAGCAGTATTTAAGACTAAGCTCCTTTTATTTTTAAAAAAATTGACACAGAACACTGTAACAGTGATACAGAGTCATAGCTGTTTACATGTGACAGGTTATAATCTGAAAGCCTGTTATTACAATCCCATTCTTAACAAGGACGTGTCTGCACAATGGAGAGACTTTTCGTGAAACTACCCAGGTAGCTGTGGCCTCATTCTAACCATCTCTGCTGGTCAACACACAGAGACCACGTGTCTGGAGCTCTTGTGAGTCAAATCTCAAAGCAATGGGATAGATAATTCTGTTTTAAGTTATGTTAAACCAGGAAGAAAAAAAAAGTTGAATCTATTAAATAGTATATATTAGTAGAAAAATGTGGATTAAAAAGGGTAATCTATCATGAAGTGGAAGGTGGCCAACAGCCTGAACATTGATGGTCTCTTATTCCTGTCTCTTCTTCTCATTCCTGCCACTCACAAGGTCAAACCCCAAGACTGAATCAATCAAGGCTGCTGCCTTCTCAACATCTATACTCAGGCTGCTATGTGTTCTCAAGAAAAATCACATATTTTAGTGAATTGAGAGTATGACAAGTTCATGGTCCTCAAAATAACGTGAAAAATGGTCCTTAAAATACCTGGGAAGTTCCCATTGTGTTTCTAGTCAATTCTATCTCCTATTTTTAACCTTGACTTCTTTCCTCAACAGTCATACTCATCAGACTTTATCAAAAGCTTCCCCTCAGGAGCACAGATGCCTTCTCATTGCAGGGAGAAGGTAGAGGCTGCCTGGTTGTCCTTCCCCAATCTTCCTGACAGCTACATTGCTTTCAAAGGTATCAGCATCTGCTGATCTTCCTCAACACCCCTTCATGGCAGAGGCCTTCGTCCAGCTGTTCAAAGACAATCCTTTCCCAGCCCACCCATGCCCTCAGTGGCATTGCTACATCATTCACCCACCCAGCCCTTCCAGCTCCTCCGCCTGCTGCCTTTCTGAGGCCCTGTGTATGAGGGTAGATCAGTGGGCTTGGAGTTCCAGTTTCTCTCCAAATAGGTTTCCTCATTTGTGAAATGGTTACTAGTATACCTCTCCCACAGGGTTTTGTCAGCTTTAAGTGACATAATTTGCAAAGCAGTTGGATCACAGCAAGTATTCAAAAAAAAGGATAGTTTTTCTTATTGCTTCTATTCCTCCTACTAGCAATTAGCATACTGCCAGTTTTGCAGTAGTCTTATTCAAAGCATGCTTTTGTATATTTACCATTGCATCCTTATAAAACCTGTAAACAGGACAGATCTTGAAATGGATTCAAAGTACTAAAGTTGTTTTCTCAAGGTCACAGAAATAGGTGGTGGTAAAATTCGGACTCAGAATTCGATTTTCTGGATCCTGCTTCAGTGCTTGCGTACATTTACTACCTTTCCAGTATCTGACTTCTTGTGGGGAGCACGTTAATGTCTGTGAATGTTGGACTCGCAGAGCTTAGGAGCCACAGAACTGCTGTTATTTGTGGAATATACTTGTTTCTCTCTGTGTGTATATCATTTGTGTTTTTCTTTGTATTTGGGCTACTTACAACTTGATGTTCTGTGAGTATGGAGAGTGGGATAGGCATTAATTATATGAACTGAAGCAAAGACTACGGTTGTGTGAGGCTGAGGAAACTACAATAGATTTTACAAAATACTTTGGGAACAAAACTATGAACACTCAAGACAAAGACTATATAACATATGGTTTAGCATCCATTTGCATAGGCAAGTGTAAAACATAAAAGGAAATATATGTGCTTTTTCTTCAGTAATCTTTTTTTGTAAGCTCAAAGTTTAGGAGCAATTTTGAGAAGTTAGTTCAGTTTGAATTTCAGGGTACTTTACAGATTATGTAAACAACTTATATCAATATGAAATCACTCTGTGGAAATTGTTTCTTTATTCTATTTGGGAAAGAAATAACTGTTTCTGAACTATTAAAATAAAAATCAAGCTGGCGAGTAAAGAATCAGAAATACGTGAGAAAGTGCTGGGATAAATGGAAACCCAGTAAGTGAATTCCTACAGGAGTTCTCAGGACTAAGGTAATGGTCTGGAGTGTTAGAATTGCTGTGGCCGAAGAAAACTGCCCCGTTTAAGATCAGGCCCAGTTCCAGGGCAGCCCCTTCCAGTGACCGAAACATGGGACTGCATACAGGCCTGGCCTCCTTGCTGCAGTTTGAATGGCTCCAAAGGGTGTCAGAGGAAAACACCACCAGACACTGGTTAAAGGGGGCGAGACATTTTATTCAGACTACTGCATTAGGACAGAAGACTCCAATGCAAACTAAGCTCAATTCTAATTAAGACAAAGTAAGTGAGGTTTTTAAACAGAAAAGGGTTCTAGAGGTATTGGAAAAGGGGATAACAAAGAAACTAGGGGCCTACTGGGAAATGAAAATTACGGAAGGGGAGGAAATGCAAAATGACTGAAAATGGTTTGACAATGTGAGTATGGGTAGGGACAATGTACATTTTGTGGTTTGTCAGCACTGCACTTTTTTTTTTTTTTTTTTAAGCAAAGACTCTGCACAGGGGCTGGGGACACCTTTAGGGATGAAGCCCAGTGCAGGTGAAAGCTAGGCAAACACTTGGTTAAGTTCCTTAATATCATATTCAGGAAAATCCTTTGTGTTGTGTGGTAGCTCAGAGTTCCCAAAGCTACCCATTTTTAAAACTCCTCATAGAGCTTTCTGAGCATCCATTCAGACTGCAATGGAGCTGGACTTCTCCCTTCATGCAATCTTGCCCCTACCCACTGTCCTCCCTTCCACAAGTGGTGATCCTAAGATTTCTAATGAATGCCCTACATGCTCATCTCTGTCTGTGGATACTTCTGATGGAATTCAGCCTCTGACAATGTACGTCTTGTAACAATAGTCCCTAGCCGGTTCACAAATTTGAAATAGACAATTCTTTTTTCTCTCCAAAGACATCTTGTTATATATGTGTAAGTCAAACATCATTATAACCTTAGAATATGTGCCAGCTTCAGGACTGTGACACTTCATTTTATCTAAAAAGGCATGATTCATTTGGGCTGACTCCTTTTAGTGTTTTCTGTGCTCATTTCTACACATTTTAATTTTTTTGTTTTTGCTATAATGGTCTATTATAACCCTGAGTAACTGACATGTTATTCATTCAAAGGTGGTCTGCTAAATCATAAACATAAAGAGATACATCACAATATAAATGCTGAAACCCTACATTATAAATACAAATCTATTACATTTTAAGTACAGAATTAATTAGATGGTTATAGCGAGTAAATATGTCATGATGCTATTACACAAGAAGTAAAAATAAAGTGCTGACAGGAAGAACATTATACATGAAAATTAATTTTATTGGACCATTGATCCATTCACCTCTGTTCCTTGGGATATAGTTTGTATTAGAAATTTGTCAAATAGCATCATGAAACCATTAAAGCTATAGCATAATTTTCAAACAAAGTGATTTTGTTAGTTACCTAACTTAGTTGTTTTTTAAGAATTATTAAAAATATTGGGTTTTTTTGCATGAAACTGATTGACTTAGTTGCTGAACATAGAGAAAGATCCTAATTTGAGTCTTTTGACAGGATTTATACTATTGCCAAAAAATTTTTAAAACAAATATAAAATTATAGATAAAGATTAGCTTCAGCAAGAAAGCAACAAAAGCAATTGTCAAATTTATTTTATTGAAGAGTACTAGAGTACTAATAGGCATCAAATTATATTAATGCAGATATTATCAAATAGCAATTACTCTCTTAGATAGATAACCTTATGGTGGAACAAGACTTTGATACGCAGAGAGTAGATGAGTTACTAACACATATGTGAGAAACATGTGAGAGGTAAGTATTCTATGAGATTGCATTTTATTTATTACAAAAACCCTATGCTATAGAAGATGTTCTAATGTTGGTAATAATTACTTTATGAAACATAATGAAGCATCAAAAGGTGTACTGGCATTAACACTGAAGAAATACCATTTCTTTTCCCTTTTTAAAAAGATTTTATTTATTTCTAGAGAGAGGGGAAGAGAAGGAGAAAGAGAGGGGGAGAAACATCAATATATGGTTGCCTCGTGTGCACCCCCCACTGGAGACCTGGCCCAGCAACCCAGGCCTGTGCCCTGACTGGGAATTGAACCGTGACCCTTTGCTTTGCAGACCAGCACTCAGTCCACTCAGCCACTCCAGCCAGGGCTGAAGAAACACCATTTCTATCGAGGCAGCATGGAAGGCCATTGCTACATGACAGCAGCTATACATACAGGTTTACTCTCAAAGTGTACTCGGTATCCAACTAAAAACATCCTTCTGTTGTTTCTATGTGGAAGAGGAAAGTAAAAGTTATGAATGTGATAATATTTTAACCATGGAATTTAGGTATTTTCAACTTCCTGGAAAAAATAAGTAAGCGACAAATATAAAATTGTTTTTCTACTTTTTAAGTAGGCTAATAGAAAAATATTTATATTATTTTCTATCATTCAAACTTTTATAAACAAGTTCTTTGAACATATATTCTCCGCTGGTATCACTGCATTTTCTTGCAATCCAATTAGAGTAAAACTTCTCAAATAATATTTTGCTTTCCACTCTTTGCTTTATCTCCTGCTCTCTCAATAGTCCACTCCAGTAGAGCTTTTATTTATACTCAGTGAAACCACTTTGTCAATGACAAAACAACTTTCATGTCAGGAAGTTCAAGGGTAAATTGTCAGATTTCTCATTAAGTGTTTCCTCAATCGATTTTGTATATACAATATGTAGTATATGATATGTAAATAAAATGTGAAATATATAATGCAATATGAAATATAATATATAACATATATATATATATATATATATATATATATATATATATATATCACAAAACATCATCATCCCTTACCTACCCTTCCCACTCCTCATTTTCTGGAAAAATGCATACTTTCAATTTTTCTTGTTTCTTCTAATATTTATCTTTATAAAACTATTATTTTGAATTTTTCAATTTTATACTTTACTTATTGATTTTATATTATCAATGGGCAAACAACCTGAATAGACATTTTTCCAAGGAAGATATACAGTTGGCCAACAGGTACATGACAGGATTCTCAACATCACTAGTCATCAGAAAATGCAAAGCAATGCACCAGTGAGATAAGATATCACCTCTTACCTGTTAGAATGGCGATCATCAAAAAGACAAGAGATAGATCCAGAGAAGGATAAGGAGGACGGGGAACCCTTGTACACTGTTGGTGGGATTGTAAACTGGTACAACTGCTATGGAAAACGGTACAGAGGCTCCTCTAAAAATTACAAATAGAACTACCATATGATTCAGCAATTCTACTTCTGAGAGTATATAAAAGAAAGTAAAAATACTAACTTAAAAGATGTCTGCATCCTTATATTCATAGCAGCATCATTGACAATAGCCAAGACATGAAAACAAAAACAGCCTATGTGTCCATCAATGGATAAAAGAATAAAGAAGTGTTTTTATATATCATTAATAAAATTAAATATATATGAATATATAATGACTAAAATTATATATACTTAATATATATTTATAATTTATAATATATATTTTAGCTATAACATTGAGAAAATCCTACTATTTATGACAACATGGACCTTGAAGGCATTAGGCTAAAAGAATTAAGTTGAAGAAAGGCAGCCCTGGCTGGTGTAGCTCAGTGGATTGAGCGTGGGCTGGGAAAAAAAGGGACCCGGTTTGATTCCCAGTCAGGGCACATGCCTGGGTTGCAGACCAGGTCCCCAGTGAGGGCCATGTGAGAGGCAACCACACATTGCTGTTTCTCTCCCTCTCTTTCTCCCTCCCTTCCCCTCTCTCTAAAAATAAATAAATAAAATCTTTTTTAAAAAGTTAAAGAAAGGCAAATATTATATGATATGACTTATTTGTGGAATCTAAGAAACAAAAATCAAAGTGTACAAAAAGACATCAGATTTATGGTTACTAAAGATGGGAGATAGAAGAGGAATTAAAAGAAGGTAGACAAAAAGTATGAACTTACAGTTATAAGGTCAATAAGTACACGGGCGGGAATGTACAACATGATGACTATAGTTAATACTGTTGTATATTATATAGAATAGGTGTTAGGACAGTAAATAATAAGCATTCTCATCACAACATTTTTTCATTTTTATTGTACATATATGAGATAATACATGCTAAGTAAACTTGTGATAATCACTTCACAATATATGTAATTCAAACCATGATGCTGTATGCCTTAAATTTATAGTGCTATATACTAATTATAACCCAATAAACTGGAAAATAAGGAAAGAAAGATAAAAAAGATGTTCCTACCCCATAATATATTTCATGTCCAAAACACAACACATTCCATCCTCAATCATAGTTAACCTCAAACTTTTAGTTAAATCAATATTTGCTACTTATAATTATTATGCAAATATACTCATCTGAATCTTAATGTATATCATGGTTACATTTCCTTTATTTTCATCATTTTTTAGAGTTTAATAATTACCTCATTTTATTTATATGCTCAGTTTTATTTCCCACTAATACATCTCAAAATATATATGAGAATGGTAAGCGTCCTTCCAAGTAATTCCAAACCCATTGGATTATTGATCTGTTTCTTTTTAATGTGAAGACATCTATAAGAAACCCTCTGTTATTCCATGATCTCTCAGGTTGTTTTCTATGCTCCCTGTGGAGCCGGGTGCCTGGGACTCTCTTCATTATTATTTTGTGATCTTCCTGCACACACTTTCTGTGGGATCCCGTAGTTCTTGGCTTATTTCTCTCTTTCTCATTTTACTTTCTTGTTTAATAATGCATAAAGTAAAATAACTCTCTGGGAAACTCCGTGGAAGGTAAACATGTCTATATTTTAAATTCAGAGTTGCTTAAAAATTTGCAGGTATAATAATCTGGGCTGAGATCACGTTCCTTATGATTTTGAATATTGTGCTATTGTCAGATTTCCAACGTGGTTGTAAGTCAGTCCAATGATATCCAGGTATCTGATCTTTGGGTGTGATGTGTTGTCTTCTCTTTATCTCAGGAAGATTTTTATGTCATTATCTTTGTCCTGAAATGCTATCATCATAAGTCAGTCTTTTGTCATTCAGTGTAGTAGCATTTGGGTAATCCTGTCAGTCCAGAGGATCATGATATTGATTTGTAAATTTTTCTTCTATTGTTTCTGTATTGTATTGAAATTTTCTCAAGATCTCTATTCTTATTTTTTTCTAATATTTAGTAATTGAAGATTGGACCTTTGGGATTTATTCTAAAACGTTTTTATTGTATTTTATATTTCTATATCTTTGGGTCTTCTTTCTTGAAGTTTCGTTAACTGTATCCTCTCAAAATTCTGCTACATTAAAAAATATTATATTTTAAACTTATAGTAACATTTTATTTGTACTAAGAAATTTGCTTTAAAATCCTGTTATCACTTCAAGGATACAATATCATGATATGAACTGTCATGGTAATTATAGATTTTAAAAATGCTTCATTTAAGAAGTCAGTTGCATCTGTTAGTCTTGATTGAACTTGCTGACAAGGATTACAAAGGAGTCAGTTCTTTCAAAGGGAGATCTGCAAATGGTCATTTTTTTTTTCTCTTGGATTGGTCAGTTTTTCTAGACCACTAATTATCTTCTAATCTCTTTTCTTGGGAAATAGAAAACTTTTATTGGCTTTCTGGTAATTGAGTGGGGAATATAGGCATTTCCTCATTTAATTATTTAATTGAGTTTAACTATTGAATTGTCTCACTTAGTCTCTGTTTTCAAAAAGCAACCCATGCTGGATGTCCCCAACTCCGGACAGACTACCAGGCTGCAGCCCAGCTCTAGCACAGGCTTCCGAAGGACTGCCGCCTCGCTTCCTGAGCTTTCTGAGGTTGCGCAGTGCCTGTCTGCTTGCTTCTTGTTGGCACTTGGGCTTTAGCTGCTAAACTGAGTTGTCGCCTTGCCACTGTGTTTTATATTGTCTAAAATCTTCATGTCTTTTCTATTTCTTCCTCCTTTTGCCTTAATTTTTAAAATTTGTTTTTTTATTCATCTATTATTATTTTATGGAATTTTGGAAAAAGAATGTGAATAAACGTGTAAGGTTAATCTGCATATTTAATCAGAAACATTCCTTCTTTATTATAATAGATACTTCAAGTATCTTCAGACATGGCAAATTTTCTCATATAAATCTGATCTTAGTCACTCTTTCTAAAACCTGTTTTATAAATTGTGTTCGTTCTCCCAACAACTACATTTTGGAATGTTTGGAGCTCAGGACTAAATCCTGTTTTCTATTTTGCCTTTTCCAGGCTCAGGGATTTTATAATATCTATAGTCTAATTCCTAAATGTATGTCAACAGCACCAAGCACTACCATAAGATACAACTGATTAACCCAGATTCCCACTGAACATCTTCAGAGGCATCTGTAACTAGTATGTCCAAGCAAAATTTTGATTCTTTCTTTCCCTGCCAAATTGTCAGTAGTCAGTGGGTGTTACATATTCAGTGATGAGAAAGTAAAATGGAAGTTTGTATTTCTTTGAGAGCACATGAGAATATGGCTCTGTATATACTCATGAATGTGTGAAGGTTAGTTTAAGATTTAAGAAAAGTAAGTCTTTCAGTAATATAAGCTTCAGAGTATTTCCATCAGATGTCCTCATTGCCATAGGTGGATTTCTGCCAGAAGAGAGGAGCTCCAGGAAGAAACGGGTTACAGGGTTGAGCTGGATGCAGAGAAAGCCCCCTTTCCTGGGAGAGAATATCTTTATGTGCGCAGAGCCTGGCTGGAGGAACATCAGGATGAAAATGACATGTGACAGACTGAGTACTCTTCCCTTGCATGGGTAGTTTTATGATGAATCTGCTGTATCTTAGGTTCCCTGGCTGGGCCCCCTGTAAATTAAAGTTACAAAAGAGCGATTAACAAGAGAAATACAACTGAGGTGTGTTACCATGTGCATCATGCATATGCGTGGGAGCATGCAGTGAGAAGTAACTCAAAGGAATGATTAAAACCAGGGTTTATATAGCTAAAAAATGCTTTTTTTAAGAGACATACTATTACAAAGGAAAAGGACTTTGAACTTCTAGGTGTTCAAATTGTGGGAGGGCAAACGCATGGGGAAATGAAGGCAGAGGATCCGTCGCTTTTGCAGGTTTGTTATGTGGACTCTCCTAGCTCTGACTCTGGTCTAGCATTTTCTCTAGTAGTTCACTTTTGTCCTTTCTGGTGGAGAAGGCACGGAGAAATAACTTTACCAGATTATGTCCTGCTTTTAGGCAAATAGGGGAAGAGAGAAAGAGCTTTTCTTGTATCTGCTTTTTCTTAGTTACCTTCAACTCAAAATAATCCTTACGCCAAAGTGGCATATTTTGAAGTGACACATTCTGATACCCTTTGGTACCATTCTACAAGTAAGCACACATTGATTATACATCTGCAATCTAGTAGAAAACCATAGGTTTGGTTTAAAGCAAACCCCTTTTAAATGTTTTAAGAAGTTCATTGTGCTGCAAATAAAAGAAATTTCCTTCCTTTTTTTAGAATCTTGATTTTAATTTTTTTTTTTAAAGATTTTATTTATTTATTTTAGAGAGAGGAGAAGGGAGGGAGACAGAGAGGGAGAGAAACAGCAATGTATGGTTGCTCCTCACATGGCCCTCACGGGGACCTGGCCCGCAACCCAGGCATGTGCCCTGACTGGGAATCGAACCGGGACCCTCTGGTTCCCAGCCCGCGCTCAATCCACTGAGCTACACCAGCCAGGGCTGATTTTAATTTTTTGTTCATCAGAAAACTTAGTAGGCTTTCATAAAATTCAGTGGTTTATACATTTTAATGTGAACCTTGATGTGATTATATTTGGTATTTGCCTATATCATAACTCATTTTTGAAGATTCCTTCTTTGAGATAAAGAAGAAAGATTTTGTAGACAGCCACTACAAATTCAGAAAGTTTGGGATAAAAGAAAGCAAACAGGATAAACAACTGTTGACATTCCTTATGAAACATTATAGTGTGTAATACTGGTGATAAGATCAAACAGGAAGATTTCACAGATCACTGATAGACAGACATATGGGAGAATTCTTTGAAAAAGATAGTTGATGAAAAAGGCATAGTAGGATTATTTAAATGTGATAAAAAGAACATTCTTATGATAAGGTGATTTTTATTTTCTTAATACTATTAAACTGGTACCAATTATGCAGAGGTTTAGGAATTATAATTAAATAATTCAGTGGTTCAATAACAAAATATAAACATAAATTATTGCATAGGAAACAAAGATAATGGCTGGTCATATAACCATTAAGTACCCCTCCAGCTTGTTCTTCAAACTGTGGTTTAAAATCGGCTCATCTTTGTCTTACAATTTCTCATCTCTTCACCAAATGCTCCATCCTCTGCTGCCGCTAAGGCCTTACGACTATAACAAAACTCAATGCCTCTTGCTGCATTGTAGAATTATTTTCATCAACTTCAGTAGTTCCACAAATATGTATTGGGCACCTATTATGTGCTAGATATTGTGCTGAATGCTGAGATTCCAAAATGTATAAGGTCAAGTGTGTTTTATGTTATGAAAAATATTTTAATAACTTTATAAGAAAATTTAATCTTATATTACAGGATTCATGAAGGGTTTGAAGGGGTGACAAATTTTTCATGCCACCAGGTGCATAAAGCTCCGGAGAAAATGTGACAGATTGGACTCAGTTTGCAGGGAAGACGATGAGAGGATGTCTGGTTAACACACAAACAGGACACGGTCTCTCCGACTTTCCTCAGCTCTGTCCTGCCACTCCTCCAACCCCCTCCTCCCCAAACCCATCATGTCCCGGATGCTCCAAGTCTCAACTTATTCTGTTTTCTCCACTCTGCTTTACGAGCATTTCATTTTAATTGGCTCTTTACCTTGAGGCTATATCTTCCAGGAGATTGAAAATAAACCAGTGCGGGCAGTTTTCCTCTTAAAGCTTTTGGCTGACCAAATGTTTTGTGAGACACAGTTGGAAACCCTTTCTGGGTCACATCAGTCTTTCCTGTTGTTTGTACAGTTTCTGCTTTTCCCAGCTCAGTGGAAGCTAATGTAAATTCTTTGTTTATACTTCTATTGAAACCGAAAGAAATGCATATCTTCACTTCATGGATAGGGTTGTTTTTAACAGAATAAACAGAATATCTATGTATGTCAGTTATAAGATTTCATGCTTTAGTGTCATACTTAGATGCTTGAAAGCAATTTCTTATTTGCTTTCAGGCGACTCAAACAAATCAGTAAATTAATCAGTTACTCTGGTAAAATATGGAGTACTTGTGGTGTATCTTATTGTTTGGGGAGTTTTGATGCCAAGCTGTTTTTAGGATTTTATGGATAAAGCAATACTGTGTAGTCAAAAGATCTGGGTAAATGAGGCATAAGCCCCTACCCTTTAGCCAGTCTTGAGTCATTTTGTATCTGTGTGACTTTTTTTATTATTTGGCTTCTCTAGTTCTTTGTAGACTCTTTTATATCATGAGATTATACTGCCCTGAACTGAACTGATATATTGAGGTCCTTTCTGACTCTCAAAATTCCGATTTGATGTTCTTTAAGCCATAAAAATTATAATTAAGAAGGTCAAAACTAACTAGTTTTAAAGTAAGAAAGATGTGGATGTTTTATCAGATACTTATGGATAGGCTGGATTATTATGTTGAGAAAGCTGATTTCTCTGTTTTCAAACCTTTGTTCTGCAGACTCATTTTACTAGCTACTAGTGAAGTAGGTCTGTGATGCATTAAACACCTTGGTAGAAATCTTTAAAAATGAGCCTGATATGGGTGGGATTTTTTTTTTTTTCAATCAGGCAGGGTGCAAAAATCTGGATCAAATAATGTATAGAGACCCTTTTTAAATTCTGTTTGTCCCTAAATCTATTTAAAGAAATAGGAACAAAAGCCATTTAATTTTTTTATATATAAAAAAGTTGACTTTACTGAGGCCTTCATACCTCCAGGAATTTACTGGCTAATCCCACTTGTACTCAGTTTACACATCTCTTATTTACATTTAATCTGCAGTGATTTTGACACAGATTTTACTCTCATAGAACAGTTATTCCTTGAGTTTATATTTATAATGGAATAAAATAAGATATGCATACCAAACTGAAAATACATTATGCATGGTGAAAATTCAGGTCCTTAGAATATCTTAAAAGTTGAAGGCATCTGGCTTAGCAGAAAAAGATGGGTGGGCATTGAAAATCAATATAATTTTTTAAACATAATTTAGCTTTTCAGTTTTGCATATACAAATCTGTAAGATGCTAAATCAATTGATATGTCTCTCTATATAAATTTGGAGATCATTTAATTTTTCTTGGAGTTTGTGTTTTCTGTGACATATGCATGCATACATTCACTGCTTCTTCCTTAAAGTATTAGGCTGTTTGGTATAAATATTACAGCGTGAGGAAGGCTGTCCTTTGAACATCAACACTGCTGCTTAATAATGATTACTTTGTAACTTTAACTATTTGAGCAACAGTTTTATGGTCTGTAAAATGATGAGGCTAAAATTATACTCAAGTCATTATTATTATTGAATTAATTATAATAACCATTGTAATTTCTTTTTTGTTTTGTTACCATGACTTTAGTTTTGTTGTTGTTGTTGTTGTTTAAGGTTACGAGAAACTTGATTGAGTAGTTTTAAATACTCGTTATCTCTTATGAATCAGCAAGGACATAATAAAGCTACACAAGCCACTCTATGTGTTTTCTATTTAAAGATATAGTTGTATTTATATTAAATATCTGAATGTAAAAAAATGTGTTCAAACAAGAATGATTATAAGAATATCCTCTAGAGGGATCCATTTTATTGTTTTATAGACGCAGGCTTAAAATTGCCCTAAAGGTTGCTTTAATGCATCTTAGAATATTGAAGATTTACTGTCATGACTATTTAATGAAGGAGGGGAGCAAAATGACAAATCATGAAAGATTTCAAGGCGTATTTTTTTATAGCGGTAGAAACTTCATGTAGTTCAAATAAACATCTTTTATATGATGGTAGGAAGCTGATAATGTAATAAATTTTCATGGAAAAGAAGAAATTTCTTTTTTCATACATAAGAACCCTTAAACTTCATTTTAAATTGAAACTTACATTGCCAGTTAAATTTTAGTCTTAGTTTGATAAAATGTTCCTCAGTAGTCAAGAATTATACTTCACAATTTTCAGAGCATATTTTACTGCTCCATAGGACTAACTGAAACGAAAGAATAAATTCTATTTTGAAAGTATAAACTTACATTCTTTTTTATGAAATAGTAGCCTAAGAAGCTAGAGTTTTTAACATTTATCTCAAGATCAAAGGTAATTAAATTTGTAGTCTCTGATAAATAGAATATAAGCAATCATACCTCAACTTGCTCTTTAAAAAATAAGTACTCTTTGCCTGGCTGGTGTAGCTCAGTGGATTGAGCGTGGGCTGGGAACCAGAGGGTCCCGGTTCGATTCCCAGTCAGGGCACATGCCTGGGTTGCAGGCCAGGTCCCCAGTGGGGGCCATGTGAGAGGCAACCATACATTGTTTTTCCTCCCTCCCTTCTCCTCTCTCTGAAAATAAATAAATAAAATCTTAAAAAAAAAAGAATGATTCTATAAAAAAAATAAGTACTCTGCTTGATTTTGAATTTTATAGTGCCCTTTAATGATATATTTTTTGCAATTGATTGTACATAACCTATTGAAATTTTACACTTCGGTTTATTTTCTTAAACAATTCTGTCTCATTGTAAAATTGCTCTGGAATTATATGCAAATATTTCAGATCAATGTATGCTATTACATTCTTCTAGTTCTAAACACAACTGACAATATTAAGAAAATGAAATCTCAACTTTTTAAAATAGGTAATGTAAATTATTTCTTAATGCTTTTGAAAGTCACATAGGAGTTATTTTTATAAACATGAATTTTCAAAAACTTTGTGAATTCTGTTGATACATTTTTATTATCGCAAAGGAATTTTATAAGCGATTTTTGAATCTTGAAGAGGAGGGAAAACAAGAATTACACAGGCAGATACATTCAATGGCATGTTTGTTTAGCCCAATCACTTCTAAAATTTTTCTGCATTTTGGATCTCAGTAATTGGATTTCCTTCAATGAATTCTCATCATCTTGCACCCTTCTTGTCTCTGACATTCCTAACCCACTGATCACCAGGTTCTCTGCAATATTTCTAATCTGTTTTTCACCTTTTATTCTCAAACTTGCCCTGGTTCAGGCTCCTATTCTCCCATCTTCTCTCTTTCTCTCTCTCTCTCCCCCCTTTCCTCCATCACCTCTTCCCACTTTGCTTCTCCTTCTCCCCATCTGCAATAGCTCATGTTTGTTTACTGAATGTTAAGAGGGAATTATTGGACACGCACATGATGTATTGGTTGTTTACAATTTTAACCTGAGTAACTATAACCAGACTTTTATTTATTAACTCTTATTAAATTTGAAAGCAGATAAAGTTAAAATTACGCTGTCTCCCTATCAGGTATTAAGCCAAAGGTATACTTGCAAGCTTTCTGCTCAGCTCATATTCTTTCCTTAGCTCCAGTGGGTCTCCAGATGATTAAACTTTTGGCCTGACCTGTGACTACCACCAATCAACCCTAAAACTTCTCCGAAGATTTCTGAAAAGATATCTTTGCTCATATAATTTTCAACTTCAGCTAATCTTTAATATACTTCTCAATTCTTGTTGCCTTATCTGATTTCTGACCCTTTATTTGCCTCATTTGCTTTTTTTTTTTTTACTACCAAACGTTGTACAGGTTTATTCAGAAAGGTCTGGGTTCCAATTCGGATTCTTTCTTCAGCTGATTTTAAGATGCATTTATTCAACTTTCTAATCCACATTTAACATTAGTAAAGGGAGATAATAATATCTATGTTATTAGATGTTATAACATATAATATCTAAGAGAAACTTTTTAAGAGAAACATATGTGATTCACTTAGCATAGTGTTTGGTTTGTAAAAGGTACTAAATAATTTTTATTTCCTTTTCTACCCTATTTGTGCTGTTTTCTTCATTTTGGTTACTTCTCAATACATTTCAGCCTACGGCTGCCTGTCTGTGACCCTGCGTTGCACAGTGGGACTGTGTTGTTTGAAGCATGTCAGATGTAGCAGGGATGAATTATAGCACCACGCATTCCTTGACTTCTGTACCTGTAGTAACCAGTGAACTCTGACAGGCACTAATGGAATTTGCTTGCTATGGAAAATTTAATAAATGCTCAAGGTTACTTCATGTTGATGTGATTAGTCAAACCAAAAGGAATGCTATTTTCATAAATTCTCTTAACCAGTGGGCAAAGTAAATCTGTGTGAAAGGTGCTATACTATTACATTAAAAATCTTGCATAACCATGCTTAAAAGACATGTCAAGGATGTGAATTTTTTTCCTTAGGTAAACTCTTACAATTTATTGTTGACTGTTGATAATAATGTGCTTGAACAAAAAAAAACAAAAAAAAAAAACCCAAAAAAAGGTATAAGTAAAAAGTTAAATATAATTAACAGAGTGCCTGCTTTTGAAATATGGCTTGAAAATTGGATACATGTTGACTTACATGGTTAAAAAACTGATTAATTTTTCTCATAAAAATCCTCATTATAGTCACCTTTTTATAGCATATAACAAAATAACCAAATGCATGTGAGTGCCCACTCACACCTAGACACCCAATATGCTCAGCATCAGAGAACAGAAAACCCTAACTCCATGAATACATACTATTTTTTCTCCGTTTGATGCTGATTTCCTAGTGACTGAGATGGTCCTATCTCCTCACGCTCTCCTATACCTCATTATCTAGGGCCAGCTGCTCATTTCATACAAGGGGCACCTTAACCTCATTAACCATAACAGAGCCCATCTCCAAGGCCTTTCCTTTCAGCAGCAAGAAGGAGGCTCCTAGTCCACAGCAAGTCATCACCTGCATCTTCAGATTCAAATAGGTAGCCTGGTGCTTTGGAAGACATGCTGCTTTGAGAGAACCAAATAGATGCATCTGATGAGGAAGCTGGAGAGGAGGGAGCAGGGGTAACAGCCCAGGGGGTGAGTGGGCTGCAGCGGTGCTCACAGAGGTTGCTGTTGATGTTTTCACTGAAACTTTTTTCTTTACTCTTTCAGAAATAGTTG
This sequence comes from Micronycteris hirsuta, assembly GCA_004026765.1. Lineage (NCBI taxonomy): Eukaryota > Metazoa > Chordata > Mammalia > Chiroptera > Phyllostomidae > Micronycteris > Micronycteris hirsuta. The sequence continues at coordinate 3,082 of PVJI01012945.1, read as the reverse complement.
CTTTAGTTACCAAGATTTAGAAAGCAGGTAGCACATGAAATGTTTCAAGCTTAACTTTATAAACTATTTTTTTCCAGCTCTAGTGAGATATAATTAGCATGCAAAGCTGGTAAAGCCTCCCAAAGCTCCCACCAAGGCTGGCTGGCAGGGGCTGAGGAGGCCTCTTCTCTGTCTTGAGACAGCAGCCAAAACAACATGAAATTACACCCACAGGAGCACACAGGCCGCTACTGTCCACCTTCAGCCAAACAAACGAACAAACGGAGGGCCATCAGAAGGGCCTGCTCTTCCCACACTTGAGGCCTGGGCCCAGCTTCGGGTGTAGACAGGGACACCTGCCACTTGTAGAGATTAAAAATTATGAGAGCACAGAAAAGATTTTTTTGTTATTATTTTTGTTTATTTTTCCAAAAAGAAGGAAGAAACATCGGTTACTGTTGCAAACCATAAACTATTGACCATCTTGATGTTTTCTGAAAGCAAGGTAACAGACTCAGTCTTTATATTATGCCTTATCTTTCAGACATGTGTTTCATTTGGTTCTCCTTCCACAGGATATTTCAAAATTGTATAAAGTTAGGTTTATAGAAACTAATGTGCCATGGACCCTGCAGATATTGCTATTATTTTGAAGTCATAATGACTTGCAATATTGGTAGATATTAAGTACACATAGGAAGTGAACAAATGGCATAGTATACCTTGTCACAATCTTTAAAAATGTTGAATTTTTCCTTCAATATGCACAAGGAGGTAAATACAGTAAAACTCTTATAACATAACTTTTCCATATGTCACAAAGTTGGTTATATTGTGAATTAATGGCAATGCTGGGTCATATCGCAAATAGCAAGATCTTTCTGGGTTAAACACATTGTAATTTGAACCTCAGGTATGAATATGCAGCCTATGCTACTCTGGGAACATTACTTGGTCTCTCTGAGTCTTCTCTCTTATCTTTCAAAAGTAAGAAATGGAATACAAACTATGGTCCAGTATCAGTTATACTGATTAAAATCACAAACACAAAACAGCACTAAGTATTAATAAAGGTAATGCATCTCTAAGGAGATGGATGGAACGTGTGAAAAGAAATGTGCTGTAGAGGGGAAAGGGAGAATGAATCAGGGATGAAGTGGGGGCAGTAAAATCAAATAGGAGGCTTGCTCACGCTAGTCATGAGAGTGCAATCAGCCTCTTTCTGCAGCCAACCTGTTCATCACACAGTGGCTCCTGAGCAAAGTGGCGCGGTGGTAAGGATGGAGGTTCTACATGGGCTCCCCCACTGTACTGCTGCTTACCGAGGCTGTCCTGGCTACATCTACCACTGAACGACCAACCTTCCAGCAACAGTAGAGACTGACACTGAGCCCCTAATATGGCACCATTCACGGGGTGACCAGCCAGCTACCTGGTGGCAGGTTGACTATAATGAACAGCTTCTCTTTTGGAAGGGGCAGCATTTTTCCCTTATTAGAGTAGACACTCTGCATACAGACATGTCTTCCCCATATGTAATGCTTCTTCCAGATCTCCCATTTGTAGACTTACAGAATGCTTTGTCTACTCTCATGGTATTACATGCAGCATTGCTTCTGATCAAGAAACACACTTGATAGGAAAAGAAGTGTGAAATATGGCCCACGCTCATAAAATTCTTTGGTGTTACCATATTCCCCACCACCCTGAAGGGACTGTTTTGATAGAATAAAGGAATGTACTTTTAGAGACACAGTGGCAATACCTTTCATGCTGGATAAGGTTCTCCAGAAAGCTACTGGATAAGCTTGAGTCAGTGTCCAATATATAGAGTCCAATATATATAGTCTTTTAGCCAGGATACAAGGGTGTATCAAACTGGAAATGGAAGTGACACAGCTCACTATCACCCCTAGTGACCCACTAGTAAAGTTTTTTGCTTTCAGTTGCATAACTTTAAGCTCTGCTCGTCTACAGGCCTTAATTCCAGAGCGAAAAATACTTCCACCAAGACACATAACAATGACTCCATTGAACTGGGAGTTAAGACTACCATTCAGTCACTTTGGGCTCCTTATGCCTCTGAATCAACTGGCAGAGAAGGGAGTTATGGTGTTGTCTGGGGTGATTAATCCTGACTACCAAACAAATTGAACTGCTATTCCACAATAGAGGTAAAGAAGAGTATATCCGAAATACAGGAAATCCTGTAAGATATCTCTTAGTATTACCATGCCTTCCAATTATGGGCCATGAAAAACTACAACCACCTAATCCAGGCAGAACTAGTGTCCCAGACCCGTCAGAAAAGATGGCAAAGAACCGTGACCAGCGAAGTGCTTTATGAGGGCAAAAGGGATACACAATGGATAACAAAAGAAGATTGTTATAAAATCCAGCTCTGACCATGTGACCAATTACAGAAATGAAAACTGTAATTGTTATGAGCATTTCCTCCTTATTTTGTTATGACTATGTGTGTGTGTGTGTGTATAAAACAAATTATCTTTTTTTCTCTCTATTCCCTTATAATGTTATCTGAGATGTATTAACTTTATAGTAGTATTTGAGTATTATTAGTTTTATGTCATAGTATTTACATTATGAAATATCAGAAGATAAAAGACTCAAGGACTTTACCTCCTCTTCTGGAGAATGGATATTAGTGCTTTATTTGATTTTGAACAGAATAGTGGTATTATATTAGGTGGAATTATGACCTTCATTTGGAGATTAAGTATGGTTTAAAAAGAGTCAGAGTTTCCTTTCCTAGATAGCTTTCAATTACTAATGGGGCTTCAAATTAATGGTCAAAAGCTTTCCAATCAATAATATTTAATCTTATACCTAGTGTGGAAACTGCCTATAAACTCTGCCAGTTCCTATTCCTGGGTGTCTAGGGCCATAAGAAAGACATTCTTAGGCTCTTCTCCAAAATCATGGATGTTTCTGGAAATCTGCAAAAACTTAAGATCCTTGGCCTGATGATAAGCACAAGAACTAACTGTCCCCACCCTTATCATACCACTGCCATTTTGAAAAGGTTTCATTTTGAAAAGGATCAAAAAGTAAATCTCTACTCTTGGGGTTAGGGTTGTATATG
>PVJI01012944.1:0-49489 GCA_004026765.1 Micronycteris hirsuta | reverse complement strand
TTCAACTTGATATTTCTACTCTAATCTTTATTACCTCCTTCTTTCTACTTGTTACGAATTTAATGTGTTTTCTCCCTCTGTTTGGAAAGCCCCAAAAGTCTAAATTCACGATTTACACAAAGAACTGACACAAAGCCTTATTCCAGGTCATAAGGGCTTGAATAGGAGAAAATTACATACACAAGCAAAGCAGCTGCTTACTCCCAGGGGTGGCCGGCCGGGAATAAATCCACCCCTCCCAGGACAGGGTCTCTTTTTCACAGGGGGTTCATAGTAAAACCATATGCTGGGTAGTCCCTAGACCACCAGAGAAAACAATGCCTTTCTAAGTTAACAGATAATATTGGGCAGTTCTCCACACTCTATAGATTCATTAACCTTCTTTCTGGGGGGCATGAAGTTTATTTTTGGGCGGCATTCCTGTTTTCTGGGTAGTGGGCCAAGCCTGAGGCTACAGAGTTAAACGGTCACAGAGGGTTAAACAGTCTCCAGCATTTCCCAGGCGCCGTTACTGCTGGAGCCATGGTGCGCCTCTGACTCCCCCCACACCACCCTAGGGTCCTGAGGTGGAAGATTAGAACACTGACGTGAAAACCGCTCCTCCTGCCCACAACAATGCAGGCATTCAGTGCTATGAACTTCCCTAAGTTAATGCAACCACGAATTTAGTTATTTTGATCTTTAGTTCAAAATATGTTTTTACATTTCCATTTGACCTAGGGGTTATTTAAAAGTGTATTATTTAATTTCCAAACATTTGGGAGATTTTCCAGATATTTTTAAGTTACTTTGGGAGGAGGGATCATAGATGTCTCTGAAATCATTTGAAAATGTATGGAGCTCCAGTGGCATAATCGGTTCGCGCTGGTACTTACGTGAAATCATTTGAAAATGCCACTACATTTTCCCAGGAAAAAAAAAATACATATCATAACATTTTATAATTTTCTGGGGTTCACAGATCCACTGAGACCTCTTTACAGACCTCCTCAATTTATAATGCCTACTCTAAGATCCTGAAAATGATTAAATTAAAAAAGAATTGTCCAAGAAGGAGAAATATTTTCTTGATCCCTAACACAGAAAAAACACTTTCCATGTGCACCGTGTCTCTTTAGGTGCGTCCTGAAAATATTCCAAGTTGGTATAACCTCACACTAGCGCGCTGAGTAAAAAGTGTTGTCAGCCGAAGAATGTCCAAACCCGGAGAGCTTGTTTATAAAGAGTTTATTTGAGCAAAAACTAATGACACATGCCAGGCAGCAAGAACTCAGCTGTTCCCAGGAAAGGCAGTTTACAGCTTCTTTATAATACATTTGGAATTACATGAAGGTGGGAGAAAGCACGTCAGGGCCTGGACTGCAGGATAGTTAACAAGATGATGTGTTCTCGCGAGGGTGGTTTCTCTTCTAAGGGGCCTGAAAAGTGGCATTTCACAGGTGCATTAACCAGGATGCACAGAAACAATGGGCACAGCTTTCTGAAGGCAAAGATAAAAGCTTTCACTGAAGAAGCTGTGTGACTAGGCGTGACCACTCACCATGACTGCCCAGTCAGAAAGGTATGCTCTGATCGCTCGGTGAGGTTACTTTCCCTGGAATCCCTTTTAGTCCACAGTGTCCTATGTGCTTCATATAGTAAAGAATAATTAAAGGCAATCAATAGCTTCTAAAATGCAAATGAGTTCTTTTATACTCAAAAGCAGGGAAGTTTAGACTGTATCATAATTTTTTAAAGGCAGCATTTGGGTGACTTTTCCTCCCAGTTTGTCCCTGGTGCTGGGGGATTTTATCGGTGCCCTTTCAAGCGTGCCTCCCTCCCTACCATTCACTCCAGCTGTCCAACTCAGAACCATCTCTAACGCTGGGGCTCAGAGATCCTGTCCCACTGGGACACTGCAGATCCAATCCCTGAGCACGCGTTCCATTCTTGCGGCTATCTTGCCTCAGGACACGCTGCACTGATGATACCTAGAGAGTGAGCAGAGGTAGAGCATGAGCTACCTAGGCCAGGGGTGTCAAACTCATTTTCACCGGGGGCCACATCGGCCTCGTGTGGTTGCCTTCAAAGGGCAATGTAATTTGAACTCCTTAACAGTTAAGGAGTAGTTACATTTATACAGTCCTAAAATTATTTTGGTCTTTTGAAGGCAATCATGAGGCTGATGCGGCCCTTGATGAAAATGAGTTTGACACCTCTGCCTAGGGGGTAAGTGTAGGTTTTCTTTCTCTCTTATTTGTGAGTGTGGCTATATCTTTGCTGTTACTTGTATGTTAATGTCTGTGTGTGCTAGGGAAGAGGGTGCTCTGAGTGACTCAGAACCTAACTTAACTAAGTGCTGACAGTTTCAGAAACACACTTTAAAATAGTGTAATTTTAAAAGGATACATTAGGGAATTAAATTATATTCCCATACCTTAGAACAGAGATAAGAGTGAACGTTCTTCTTGATCACTGATATGATTGGAAAGATTTAAAAGTTCTTAGTGTTAAATGAACCAGGTAAATCAGACTAATCCTAATATATTAAGAAAATCTTCATGGTACTGAAGTGCAAACTTTTGGGGCATGATCCAATTGCCCAATTTCTTTTCAAGTCTCCAGCTACTGCAGCCTCTATCAGCAGCCAGCCTCTGTAAGCCAAGATTAGCAAAGTCACCCAGCTGCACCTCCACTTGCCCTGGAAAGTATGAGCAATAAACGTCTATTGTATGCCACTCAGATTCTGAGGTTGTCTGTTATGCAACATTCTTATTGCACACAGAGAACTGATTCTTCAGACTTTGAAAGACTTTAACTGACAGTGTTCAAGTTTTGACTTTCTCTTGAAAATATTTCCTAATGCCAATAACTGCTATTTGATGTTTCTCTGTTTTCACTATGGCCCATTGAATCTTAGACAAGCATGACCATCTACTACTGACCTGGTACAGTCCCCAGAAAATGAAGCTCTTAAAGTCTGGGAAGCAAGTCAGAGCTATCTTGAAAAGAATGAGTGATCCTAAAATAGTCTGACATAAGAATAGAAAAGAATAGACAGAAATAAGAAAGAGTAAAGAATCAAGAGGGTAGGTAATCCAAAGGGATCAGTGTATTTGTATTACGGCTAACGTATACTTGGTCCAAGAGGATCTACTAATACGGTTCATTTGTCAGCACATAATAGAAAAACTATTCCAAGTGATTTCTTAGTTTCTTGGTGTTCTCCCTCCTGGGGGCACTCCCACACCTTTCCCTTCCTCCTTTTCTTCCCCTACAGGCACGCATCTCCTAAACTTTAAGAGATATCATGAGACTTGCAACCAGGGGAGCAGTGGGCAGCGGCAGCTCCTACCAGGCTAAACCCTTAAACCTGTCTCCACGGCCCCCCTGTTCGCCGACTCTCCGATGAGCTATGAGCAGCCCCACTATCTCTCTCCTGTCCCTTCTTCTATCCTAAGCCCTTCCTTGTTTCACTGTCCCCAGCTTCCATAAACATACTCTCGAAAATCACACACAAATTTTTTTTTTACTTATTTGAATGTTACTAACATAGGTTATTACCATATGATATTATATGGGGCATAACCAGGTAGATGACATTTAAATCTGCATTCAGTATTCATTTTAAAACTAAAAAAAGTTGACCTCATGTTTCTGTATCACTTAAACAGCACACATGTAGGTTTTCTTCCATTATAGGACTGTCAGGTCTTCAAATTATTTATGAAATTATACAAAGAATAAAGTGTACACAGTATGTACAAAGCTTTAAAAAGCCCTGCTGCCATCAAAAACTCCTGACCTCATACAAAGCTAATGACCTGCATGGAAGCTGAAACCTCCCCTGAAATGTCATTATTACTGTTTCATGTGGTCTGCAGCCTTATGAGATGCCAACCTACTTTCTCAGTTTGTAACATCTGACATTTACACACTAAGATCCAGATATTCCATCATATAATAATTATTGTTGGAAAACATCCGGACAGTTTACCTTTTAAAAGGAATACTTATTAGTATATTTGTGTATAATTTTGATATTACAAAAGTTTATAAGCATATAAATTATAAAACAATAATTCCCTTATATACTAATATTTTAATTTCCTTTTTACATACAGAAAACAAAAAAAATTGATTCCAATTCCCACAGCAAGGTCTAGTGACATTTTCTTCTAAAGATCACATTTCAAAACTCTTCAAATTACAAACATGTCACCATTAAATAATGTTTGCTCAGTTCAATCATAAAATATTTTATATATATACATCTATAGGTATTTGTGTGTATTGTGAACATAAAATTTTATTAGTAAATAAATTATAACTTCTAATTGCTGTCAACACAGATGAATAAGGATTTTTAAATGATAAGAGTCTAGAAAACACTGATTTATTTTCACAAAAGAGCACCTTGGAAGCCAGTGTTCACATGACATGTACTGAAATGGAGGAATTTAACCCTGTGGCCTATAACTTGCACAGGAAAATTTAAGGCTAAATCCCTATTATTTGTGAATTAAACTACTAAACCATCTAAGTATCTGCTATTGTCTGAATGTTTGTTTCGCCCCTCTCCCAATTCCTGTGTCGAATCCTAACGTCCAAGGTGACAGCATTAAAAGGTGAGGCCTTTGGGAGATGCTGAGATCCCGAGGGTGAAGTACTCACAAACAGGATCAGAGTCCTTAGCAAAGAAGCTTGAGAAAGCCTTGCCCTTCCTACCTCCTGAGGTTATAGGGAAAGGAGAGCCATCAGACATCAAGTAGCTGGTGCCTTCATCTTGGACTTCCCAGGCCCCAGAACTGAGCGAAACAAATTGCTATCGTCTACAAGCCACCCAGATTATGGCACTGTGTTACAGTATCCCCAATGTACTACGACACTATCCATTAAGAACAAAGAAATTAAAGACGCTAATACATAAATGAAATATATTATACATGTATACAAACAGTAGATATAGATCTCTATCCCATATGATAAAGGGAATAAGTGAATCACAAAACAATATGTATGCATGAGCTCACTTTTATTATTTAAAAAAAAAGATATATTTGCCCTGGCTGGTGTATTTCAGTGGATTGAGTGCTGGCTGCAAACCAAAGGGTTGCTGGTTCGATTCCCAGTCAGGGCACATGCCTGGGTGCAGGCCAGGTCCCCAGTGGGGGTCACGTGAGAAGCAACCACACATTGATGTTTCTCTCCCTCTCTTTCTCCCTCCCTTCCCTTCTGTCTAAAAATAAATAAATAATTTTAAAAAATTATTTAAAAAAAAAGAGATGTATTTGTATCAAAATACAAGAGAGTTTTAAAGCTTGGCCTACAGTCAAATCTGAGCTTGAATGCTAGTTTCAATACTTGCTAGCTGGCATTCTATTTTTAGTGATCTATTTCAGGCATGCTACTAACTCTTCCTTCTCAGCCTCAATTTCCACATTTTGCAGCGCTGAATACTGATATTTCCATTTCATAAGACTGTTGTAAGATAAAAGAGATGATACACGTGCATAGCTTCGCACAGTCCAGGCCACTGTAAGTGCTTGATAATGGTAGTTACTTGGATGGCCCCACGCTAACCTTAAATAGTGAATTCCCTGGTACCATTTAAGAAGCAGAAAAAAGAATTTAAGGATTTTTCCTTATAGAGGTTTAGCTTTGTATGACACATAATTTTAGTTATTAATAACAGGAAAGCCTTAGAAAAATGATACATGCATGTGTAATAATAAAATAATTTCAGATTGTTTTAAGTATATATATATATATACTATAATGTGATATACTATCTGGTTAAAAAATTATACAGGTTTCAGGTGAACAGGCAAAATAGAGACAGACTCATAGAGAGCAGGCTGACAGCCGTTGGAGGATTTGGGGGGCTAAATGAGGGGTGGAGGGATTGGGCAAAAAAAGAGAAAAAGAACTCATGGACACAGGCAACAGGCGCTGGACAGGTGGAGGGAGGTGGGGGAGGGGATGGGGGTAAATGGTCAAGTTGCCCTTTTTGAAAACACACTTGAGGCAGGAGATAGTCAGGAAGGAGGAAACTATGGAGGTGCCCCAGGGTTAAGATAAAGGACATCAATACAGGACAGTGACCCTGTTCTAAGACCCATTGTTCCTGCTTTCTGGAAAAGCGCTGAATCATGGTGACTCATGAATGTACCTGTGCAGAACACGCTACCTGACCCCTGCTTCATTATAATAGCATTATAATAAAATGACATTGTGTGACCCCTTCTCCAGCGGCCAATCAAGGAAAGTCATGGGAGACCACATGTGCAGTAGCTTTAAAGTAATAGCATTATAATAAAATGACATTGTGTGACCCCTTCTCCAGCAGCCAATCAAGGAAAGTCATGGGAGACCACATGTGCAGTAGCTTTAAAGTAATATAACTACTTGTATACGTGCAGTAAAAGCCCGCCAAAACTCGCTAGGAAGGATCCGCCCTATAAGAACAGAATCCTTCCAGTCCCTGAAGTCAATCTCTGCTCAGACTTGGTCTGCTCCCATGTTCTGAGGAGTGTGCTATCGCTTAACAAATCTGCTTTTTCTCTTTTTGCTATAAACTCTTTGTGTGTTCGGTTCAATTTTTTGTCCGCAATTGCCAAGAACCTGGTTACCTGTGCCCACCTGTGCCCCTCTGTGACATGCTCACCTTTAAAATTCTAGCTTTCGTTTATCTTACTTCTTGAACTGATTTATGTTACCTTTCAACCTTGTGGACTTTAGGCTTCAATTTTTCATCTATAAAAACAGTCCCCCATTTTTAGACTTATACCAAATTTCAAGTCAATATTTCCATTTATAGAGTAGATACTCTATTTAACAATCTGTTTCAAGTCTTTCTCTCACTAAAGATTTAATTTTGGCCATTTTCCTCTAAATGTTTTCAGTGAAACAATACTAAAAAATTAGGAATACAGCAAGATCAAGGGACAAAACATGTCAAATTCTGAAACACAAGAGTGGAAGAAATAGTATTATTAACGCCTAAAAAAATAAGAGATAAATACTAAAATGCTGCTTGTCGTTAATCAATAATACATTTTAAAAGTAAAGCAAATTATGCTCTTTGTACTCTAATGATAAGACTTTCTTTATAAAACACAATAAAAGTTGAAAAGTAAATTTTCCTGTGGAAAAAAGAAATAAATCAATTAAAAATTGTTACTTAATGACCTTCTGTTAACCTTTAGCATACAGTAGATTTGGTAGGCCCAAGTAACTCAGGGTCACAGGCCCCTTGACCAGCAGTATCAATTTAATCAGATGTATGTTGATATATTTTAATTTTGTCAACGTCTTCTGCATTATTGCCTTAGCTAAAGTCACAAGTCACCATTTCCACTTCTTCCTCCTACCACAAAAAAGTAAAATACTTCCCATATGTATGTTGGCTCTTCATTCTAATGTTGTCCTTAGATGGGACCATCTCATAATGATTATCTTCCTGACATTTTCACTAATTACAAATTGGATATAATCCTGACTTCCATGTATAGAAATATACCATGTGGCCCTGGCTGGTAGCTCAGTTTTAGAGCACTGTCTCAATATGCCAAGGTTGCGGGTCTGATCCCTAATCAGGGCACATTCAAGAATCACCAATTAATATGTCAATAAGTGGAACAACAAATTGATGTTTCATTCTCTCTCTTTCTCCTCCCTTCCTTTTTTCTCTAAAATCAATAAATTAAAAAAAATAACAAACCAGACTTTTTAAAAAGCTTGAGAGAAAAATTAGTCATCTAATTACCTAAAAGAGCTTTGATGGGCCAGTTTTCAATAAACAAAGTTTAAAAACAAGATGTTTTTTAAATTATTTGTCAAAGCTGCAAGAACAATGGAATGGAAACTAGCACCATATTATTAATATTATCGATAAATGCAAACAAAACCTGGCCATCCTTTGGAACTGAAAGTAGGATATAACTGTACCATCAAGAATCATTTTATACAAATTCCTTCAGTTCAGTTTGTTACCGGCCTCGCCTAAAAATTATTCCAGAGCCACATGGACCTACTAGGACACAGGTAAACCAGATTACTTCATTTTCTGACATTTCTATTGGGAGCAGTCAGAGAGGCTAAACTGAAACTATGGTTGGTTACATAATAAAGACAGGAGAGATATCAGATTTTGGCACATTCTCTAAAGTTATTGTAGTCCATCAATGACAGTTAAAAGTATATTAAAGACTTATTCTTTAGATTTCAGTTAGCACACATATATACTAGTTAAACATGTGCTTAACTTTAAATCATTAATTTATAGAATTAAGATTATGATCCCACTATATAGGTACTGTTTTAAATATATGCAAACAATGGTTTCAAATAGAATAATTATAGGATTAAACTTCCAGGCTCTAGGGTTAGAACCTTTAGAAAGTTAATCAATACTTTTCTATTACAATTTTAAGCACTTTACTTCTTCTAGTCATTTTCTAACAATTCAATTTCACAGTAGGTAACAGTGCATGAATGTCTGGAGTAAATATGTAATTAGCCCATAAGTGGCACATGCATTTTTAAAATAAGCCACATTTAGAACACCGGTGTGCATTCTGAGAGTACAATTCAGTGGTAGGAGGGCCATCTTTAATAGATGTAACAATTTTTTTCTGGTTAAAATTCATCAGAAAGTTTTGAAAGTTCACTAAAGTAAAAATGCCAGTAAATTAATATTCAGTGTGGTGATGGCTGGGGGGAAGGGAGTACAAGGGGACTAAATGGTAATGGAAAAAAATACAATAAAAGTATTAAAATACCTCCCGGCTAAGATGGAGGCATAGGCAGATACACTTTGCTTCCCTGCACGACCAAAAGAAAGATAACAACTATTTTAAAAACAAAAAATAACCAGAACTGCAAGAAAATTGAACTGTATAGAAGTCTGACAACCAAGGAGTTAAAAAGAAATATTCACCCAGACTGGCAAGAAGGGTGGAGATTGGCAGCTGCAGTGGAGAGGACACAAGGGAAGGCAGCAGCTGGCTGGTGGACTGGGCGAGGTGGTGACTAGTGAACCAGGTGTACCAAATTTGCATGTGGATAAACTGAGAGCAACAACTAGGGAGCCAGGCAAACCTCGAAACCCCGGGTTCCAGAATGGCGAAATAAAGCCTCAGAATCTCTGGCTGTAAAAACCTGTGGTGGTTGTGGAAGCGGGAGAAATGGCCATTTTCTTCAAAGGCGGGTAAGAGCAAGCAACTGGCTTTGTTCCCTCTTTGACCCTTCCCCACATACAGCACCACAACACATTGACGTGGGTTGCCCCACCCTGGCAAATACCTAAGGCTCCACCCCTTACAATGTAACAGATGTGCTGAGACAAAGAAATATGGCCCAAATGAAAGAACAGATCAAACCTCCAAAAAAAGAAGTAAGCAATGAGGAGACAGCCAATTTATCAAAAGCAGAGTTCAAAACACTGGTAATCAAGATGCTCACAGAAATGGTTGAGTACGGTCGCAAAATAGAGGAAGAAGTGAAGGCTATGAAAAGTGAAATAAAGGAAAATATACAGGGAACCAACAGTGAAAGGAAGGAACCTGGGACTCAAATCAACGATTTGGACCAGAAGGAAGAAATAAACATTTAACCAGAACAGCAAGAAGAAAAAAGAATTCAAAAAAATGAAGAGAGGCTTAGGTACCTGGGACAACTTTAAATGTTTCAACATCCAAATCATAGGGATTCCAGAAGGAGAAGAGGAAGAGAAGAAACTGAAAATTTATTTGAAAAAATAATGAAGACCTTCCCCAGCCTGGCAAAGGAAATGTACTTCCAGGAAGTCCAGGAAGCTCAGAGAGTCCCAAAGAACTTGAATACAAGGAAGCACACACCAAGGCACATCATAATTATATCACCCAAGATTAAAGATAAGGAGAGAATCTTAAAAGCAGCAAGAGGAAAGGAGAGAGTCCCCTACAAAGGAATTCCCATAAAACTATCAGCTGATTTCTCAAAAGAAGAGCAGGCAAGAAGAGGCTGGCAAGAAGTATTTGAAGTCATGAAAGGCAAGGACCTAAATCCAAGATTACTCTATCCAGCAAAGCCATCATTTAGAACGGAAGGGCAGATAAAGTGCTCCCCAGACAAGATAAAGCTAAAGGAGCTCATCATCACCAAGCCTTATAATGAAATGTTAAAAGGACTTATCTAAAAATAGAAGATCAAAATTATGAACAGTAAAATGACAACAAACTAACAACTATCAACAACTGAACCTAAAAAAACTACTAGAACAGGAACAGAATTACAGAAATGGAGATCACATGGAGGGTTATCGACAGGGAGAGGGAGGAGGGAGAATGGGGGAAACAATACAGGGAATAAGAAACAAATAGTAGGTACAAAATAGACAAGGGGAGGTTAACAACAGTATGGTAAATGGAGAAGCCAAAGAACTAATATGTATGACCCATGGACATGAACCAAGGGCGGGTATGCTGGTGGGAGGGAGGTACAGGGCAGAGGGGGATAACGGGGAGAAAAAATGGGCCAACTGTAATAGCATAATCAATAAAATATACTAAAAAAATTAAAATAAATTTAAAAAGAAAATATGTAAATATTAAACAAATAAAACATTAACTGGTCACAAAGAAAAAATTAATTCATTACTATTCAGTCCATTTAATATTCATAGTTAGTCAAGTATTGTATAATTAGTAATTTTAAACAAAATTATGAAAGTTTATAGAAGAGATATCACTTACAAGCTGCTCCGATTTCACACCATATAACTGGATGGCCTGTGCTACAATTTTTGATACGGCTAATGTGAGGTCTCCATCAACAGCAGCTACATTTAGTTCACTGGACAAAACAAAAAGACTTCATTATTAGCAGCACTGCTTACTAACAAACATATAAACCTAAAACGAATCTGCAATGTGGTAATTCTTTTTATAATGTCATTGATTGCTTACAAGAATTGGTTGCATTGTTTCATTTTTCCTTCTAAATTCAGCATTAGAAGGAAGTACTTTGAGATGGCTTTGTTAATGACCAGTTTCTCATTAATAAAAGCATGTCATATGTGGATTCAAGCTGTGATTATGAGAGTAAATTATGTACAGATTTTTAAAGTTGCAACCTTGTTAACACTGAAAAGTGCAATTAGAGCCACTGCACATTTCAGACATCTGCAAGGAAATGATAGCCCCTGAATGGAAATGATGACCTTGGAGGACAGAGGCTAACAATATAAATTACATATGATACATAAAGGAACTCAGTTTCTAGAAATTAATGCCAATTTATGCTACTTTGTTTAGATTTTCAAATATCTCAAAAGCATAAGAATTTGAAATTTTGAATTCTTAAAGTATTTCTTTGTGTTTATTTTCCACTTTAACACCGAGTTAATTGGGACATCTGAACTGACTACCAAGCCAAAACAAAAACAAAAACAAAAAAAGAACCCCTGGAGTGTTTACAAACACCATGGAAAGAATACTATGAGTTAAAAATTGCATGAAAACCCACAAAGAGGTAGAAAGCAGGAGAAGTAATTATTGTCTCTGAAGTAGCAGATTAAATTTTGGCACCGATCAGATTCTCTTTATGAAGCAATTGAAGGACTTTGAAACAACGTTAGTGCAGACTATGGGTGACAAAACACCTGCCAGAGGTCTGTGCAGAAAGTCTCCAGCCATATAACATGGAAAATAGAGACTTTTATTGAAAAAGATACAAGATACAAGAAACATCGTACATAGGACAATGACATCTGAGTCCCCTTTCAAAGTAGGCACCTTGGGATCTCACACAGCTCTCCCAATCGCCATCAGCCGCCCTGTCATATTTTCCTGAATCTCACTGATCGTCTAAAATCTCTTCCCTTTCAAAGGTGATTTTAGTTTTGGGAAAAGCCAGAAGTCGAAGGGCACCAAATCTGGACTGTAGAGGGGCTGAGTCACCTGGTGATTTGATGTTTTGCCAAAAAACTGCATGAGATGTGATATATATGAGCAGACATGATGTCACAATGAAGATGCCAAATCACCAGTTTCCCATAGCTGTGGCCTTCTGAATCATCCAAATAATTTCCATGATGAATGTTCAAGTTTAATGCAAAATTTGATGTAGATTCATGCTCTACTCGCTCAGTCATTTTGATTCAATGGCCACACAGTATGCACGCTCACTCAGCAGCATCTACTGCCCCCACTGACAGTACAGTGAAGTCGTCATTGTTCATGCATGTGCATTCCAGTCCACTCTCCTTGGCTGCCAGGTTACATCGATGTTGTGTAAACCATTCTCATTATATTTACAATGGATAAACTTTTTCCAGACAGACCTCATATAATAGTGAGACATAATTTCTTTAATGTTCACTTTTAAACACTGGAATAAGTATGCTTCTTTAAGGTCCACATTGCATTTGATTACAGCATTGCCTAGCTGCATAGAGGAATGAGAGGGATGCCCCATTAATATTCCCATAAGAAAGTCAAAGAGACCAAGTTGAATCCGGGACTGTTTTTATTGCTACCGTGCTAAACAGATCAACACATTAGGGTTAAAAGTATCTCAAGTCAGAACTTTGGAAAGTCAAGATAATTGTGGAGAGATTTAGGATCAAGATGCTGGGTTTAGACAATGTTAAGGTATGTTTGCAGCTGGAGAGACGCTTATGTATATCTGTGGCTTTGTAGTCTTATTCTGACATGCCACAGAATCACCACCTTCAAATTTGTAGTGTAAAAGAATCTAGACATTTCTATACCTTGGTCCTATATTGACTGACTACTAGTTTTACTCCTCAAAGTGTTCCTTGACAAATGTAAAGATCTACTGTTACGACAATTTGTTAGCTATGGCAAGAACTGAGACAGTCATAACTGCAAATTGATTTGGGAAGCTGTAATATCTAAAGGCAACAGTATAATTGATACAGAGAGATCTGATCAGATCACTGGGGAGGAGGAAGGAGGGGCAGTGGGAGGAGGCTGCCCAAGGCAATGGTAAACAGCCTAGGATGGGATTGGCTGAGAATCTGAATGCCTCTGGAGTGCATGGAATTATGAGCCAGAAAATTTAAAATAAACAGAGGGCAGAGACGGGCTGCTCTCTGGTTCTCTTCCTCAAGGATGCCTGGATGACAGTGCTACAGCTGTCTGCATTTCCCAAAGGACACTATTTTGGATGGATTCTGGATGGGAGAAGAAATTCCAGGGCCAGCCTAGGATCGGGCTGACCTGGCAGAGGGTGTCAGGGTTATTCTTCTTTGGATGTTCTAGAGCAGCAGTCCCCAGCCTTTTTGGTACCAGAGACCAGTTTCATGGAAGACAATTCTTCCAGGGATAGGACGAGCTGGAGAGACAGGAAGCACAGCTCAGGTGCTATTGTGAGCAAAGCTTCACTCCCTCTCCTGCCACTCACCTCCTGCTGTGTAGCCTGGTTCCTAACAGGCCATGGACCAGTACCAGTCCACGGCCCTGGGGTTGGGGGCCCCTGTCCTACAGGGAACAGGCTCGGAAGCAGAAGCCTGCCATCCTTCTAAAATTGTGTAGCTTTTGTACCTTATGTTGTTTTAGTTCATAAACTAATCCTATAGAAATAAAATAATTAAAAACTAATGAGGAATAATAAGGGAACTCAGGAATATAAAACTAGAAATTTATTATGGCATAAAGAACTAGGTTTACTTTGCATCATTGACAAGATAAAATAATCAGAACAGACTGTTTAGATTGCATTTAAATGATTTTATTAATTGGAATCTCAAGTACTTACTTTATGTATATTCATTCACTGCAAAACTCTGAATTACAGGACTAATTACTTGAATAATTTGCGATCAATTAAAAATATACTGCAATGATAGATGACCAACAAACTTAATAGGCATTTTAGTAACACATCATTATATTAAAAAATACATACCTTGCTATAGTTTTAATAATACCATCCAATTCATCCGAAGAAGGAGGATTACGACCACCAGGAGGGAAAACCAAGTTGATAGGATCCAAAAGTCGAGAGAAAGATTTTGATAGATAAGCAGCCTCATAGGGCTGTAGTGAGTCTTTTAATGCCTTTTCTGGACTGTGGGAACACAATTTATTGAAAATTAAATTATGCAAAACTAAGTGCAATTATATCAGGCTCTAAGTGCCTTTCTTAAAAAATATCTCTTAAATAAAGTGTAACTCTACGTGCAGAAAAAAAATTGTTTTAAATGTATAAAAAATGCCAAAGTTTAAAGATAAAGAGAGATTCTTAAAAGCAGCAAAAGAAAAGCAGAGAGTTACCTACAGAGGAGGTCCCATAAGACTGTCAGCTGATTTTTCAAAAGAAACCTTGTAGGCTAGAAGGGACTGATAAGAAGTGTTCAAAGTATCTAGCAAAGCTATCATTTAAAATTGAAGGGCAGAAAAAATGCTTCCCTCACAAGGTAAAGCTAAAGGAGCTCATCATCACCAAGCCTTTATTATATAAAATGTTAAAGGACCTTATCTAAGAAAAAGAAGATCAAAATTACGAACACTAAAATGACAACAAACTCACAACTATCAACAACTGAACCTAAAAAATAAAACAAAAACAAACAAAAAAACTAAGCAAACAAACAACAGGAACAGAATCATAAATATGGAGATCATTTGGAAGGTTATCAGCTAGGAAGGAGAAGAGGAGAATGGGAGAAAAGGTACAGGGATTAAGAAGCATAAATGATAGGAACAAAACAGACAGGGAGGTTAAGGACAGTATAGGAAATGGAGAAGCCAAAGAACTTAAACGCACAACCCATGCACATGAACTAAGGGTGGGGAATGCTGGAGGGAAGGGCAGTACGAGGTAAGAGAGGGGCAAAGTGGGACAGCTGTAACAGCATAATCAATAAAATATACTTAAAAAATCTATAGCAAATAAAATTTTTAAAATTCCTTAAAATAAATAAATATTGTTACAAATGCATTTGGTAATTAAATTTCTTAAGGACTAAACATTTTAATTTATACCTAAATTATCATACATAATATTATATTCAGCAGTACCTACTGCAGTAAGTCTGTCACTTGAAACTCAAAGAATAACACTGTAAAATCTTAACTCTATTGGGGCTATGCCTTTAGTCAGCAAATCCTGATCTTTATACTGATCTTTATACAGTATCAGGTCGGTAGAGATCTGTGTCACTAGCTCAGTGATTGCCAACATTTTTTGTCTGTGGCACATATAAACTAATTACTAAACTTCTGTGGCACACCAAAATATATATTTTTTTGCTAATCTGACAAAAAGTAGGTAGAATTTTGATTGATGTACAAAAAATAATAAAAATAGTAATTACCTACCCTTCTGCTCAAAAGTGACTTTAAAAAAAATCAGGTACTGCCTGGCTGGTGTAGCTCAGTGGATTGAGCGCGGGCTGGGAACCAAAAGGTCCCGGTTTGATTGCCAGTCGGGGCACATGCCTGGGTTGCAGGCCAGGTCCCCAGTGAGGGCCATGTGGGAGGCAACCATACATTGCTGTTTCTCTCCCTCTCTTTCTCCCTCCCTTCCACTCTCTCTAAAAAATAAATAAATAAAATCTTAAAAAAAAAAAATCAGGTACTTATACTTGTATATAAGGAATTCTGGTACCAAGAATTAACCAATCAGATACAACCTTATTATGTGATGTGACCAATAAGATGCAGTTCTATTACATGATCTATGTATTTAAAGTTCAAGACAGGGCATTCACACTTGACAGCTATTATGATGTGGTCTGTTGTCATTTTTTAATTTGACAGTCTAAAGGAAAGTGCCCTTGACTAAAAAGTCATATATTGATTGTTTTAAAAATTCTTGCAGCACACGGCTGAAGATCGCTGCACTAGCTCAACCCTTCTCACCCATAGCTGCCATGTCCCGCAAGGCTCACTGACCGACAGGGAAGTATGCATACAGGACTAAGCTCTTATCAGTCTTTCCATGCCAAACTGTTATTACCAAGAATGAGGACAAAATAAAACATTTTGTTAAAGTTCTACAATCACGTAAATACACCCAATTGGAGTTCTAAGCTAATTAATTTTACAATATTCTTCACAAACCAAAACTTAACCTACTAAACACTCTTTCCATGTCTTCAATTATTTGTGTTGATTTTCATTTAGCAATCTAATTATTGGGTCTTAGAGCTTTCCTTTGACAATTACTATCAAATGTCTATCACCATTATTTTCATCTGCCTTCTTACTCCTATCATTGACTCTGTATCTTCTCATATCACCCCGACTTATGAACCTTTTGCCAGGCCTACCACTTTTCTGTTTTGCCCTACCACTGTCTTTTTCTTTCTTCTTTTAAAAAATAAACCCCTCTTCATCCTAAATATTAACCTTGAAAATGACTGACCTGCTCGTTCACGTATATAAAACCTGGCTTTCTTTTTCCCATCCTCTCTGATCAACTGACAAGACACAGAAATGGGAATGCTCTTGGCTCCTGAATAATAATTCATAGTTATCTTTTAACACTTTCTCATTCAAGAAGTATCTCACTTGGCACATATTTAGTAGGAATATACAGTGTACAAGGCCTTTGTCAAGTACTGGGAAGATACAGATTTAAAATGCTTTTCACTCTAGTAAAAAAATGTGCAGCTATAAATGCCAACTATAACTTCTAGAACAGATGAAGACAGAAAGCCCCCGATGGGAAAAGTAAAGAACTAGTGTTTGAATCTGTCAGGAGCAATCCTCTGTTGAAGTCCATGTCTTGTCTATCTTTCCTCCTGTCATTTACTAGCCTTAAGAAGCTTCTTCACACACATAAGACAATATAAAGATGATGTATTACAGAATTGTAAATCTGAAACCTATATAATTTTTTTAACCAATGTCGATCCAGTGAATTTGAAGAAGACAGAAGAAGGGAGGAAGAAAAAGAAGAAAAGAAGACAACGCAAGAAGAAAGAAGAAGAAAGAAGGAAGAAGGAGTGAGGAGAAGGAGAAGCTGCTTCTCCCCCTTCCACAGAAACTTCAGCTCTGAATTGTAAGTACTTAACATTCTTCCCGTTCTCTGGTGCTGTGAGGATCCTCGGTGGCTACAATGTCAAAACAGGTAACTTTTCTAACTTTTTTCTGTCTTGTGTCAGAAGTCTACCTAACCTTTGTTTTAGCTGTACTATGGCTAAAGTGATATCTAAGTCCACATCTAAGTCAACCTTTTGAACTGCTCCAACTCTGAACTCTCCAAGCTTGGGAACACCTTCCACACCCCTACTACCCTCTTTTTCCTTCCCTCTCACGAACACAGTTAAGTCTCCATAGTTTGCCAGGTACTTCCCATGTGCAGAAAATGTGGCAGTGAAGTGGGTTAGAAAATTCTCTGTCCTCAAAGTTTACATGTTAATGAAGTGATACAAAATAAATAAATAATGTTAAATGAGTTAAATATGGAGTGCAATGTATCTATTTGTGGTCTTTTTGAGTTAATTCTGCTTGGGTTTTGTTGAGCTTCCTCAATATGTAGACTGCTGTTTTTAAATACATTCTATAACTGCACAGAAACTCAATTTCTTTAACATGACCCATTCTCCTTTCTATCTACCCACTCCCTTCCTTAATCATTAAGCCCTCACGATATTAGATTTTGGTCAGCACCAAATTGTCTTTTTAAAAAAAAAGGCTCAGGTAACATCTTACTCAAGGAACTTGGTAGAGGGGGACAGCAGTCTGAGGTCTCCTTAGCCTGCATTTCCTGGCACGGAGCCACTATTTAAAAAGCCAAGGGAAGGTTTATTGGGACTCTAGAGTTTTCGGGGAGCCACAACAAGGTAGAGATGACACTCCTGAGTGGTACCCAGGCACAAGATGGCAGCACCCACCTCTTGATCTCATTTGCCGGAACTAAGCCTCAACTATAGGCAGCTGTGGGCAGGATGAGACATGCTGAGGCTCTGCTCCCCCCAGAAAGCCAGCCCTCTGGCTGGAAGTTGGAAGCTATGGATTAAAAAAGGGGGTTCTGTGGAAAGTAACCTCTCAGTAACCTGATCATAAATTCCTAACTGGGCTGCTCATGGTGAGTAGTCATGCTCCAGGCCTGTAACTTCTTTAGATAAAGGTTTTAAACCAGCCCTGTCTATTTTTATATGTTAACACTTTAGAAATATAGGAAGTAATACACCCGGGGGGGGGGTGTATTAATCCCCAAGAGCACACATAATCTGTAATCCACTCTCTGCCTTGATTTCTCCAATCTTCCAATGACCTTTGGTGTACAGGATGATGCTCCAAATAACTGAGCCTTACCCACCAGGTCTCAAAAGAATATTTAAAACCCATTTCATTTGTTTCCTTATAAAGTCATGATTTGGGGGGTCCTGAAATATGGGTCATAGGTCCTCTTCCCCACCAACTACATTACTGAATTTAGTCTCCTAAAGGTGACAATGCCATCCCATTAGTCAAAAACACAGGGATTTTTTTTCTCTAAAAAGCAGAAAAAACAAAATAAAAACTCTACTTCCTAGAGATAAACCATTCTTACCATTTGCTGTGTATATTTCCAAGTGTTTTTTAACATAAGCATATTGATTTTAAAGACTAAAACAGAAATAGAATCATAATAGAATCAAGTAGCATGTATTATATACTTTTTTAAAAATATATTTTATTTATTTTTAGAGAGGGACAGAAGTGTCAAGTGTGGTTGCCTCTCACATGCCCCCCACTGGGGACCTGACCAGCAACCCAGGCATGTGCCCTGGCTGGGAATTGAACCTGCGACCCGCTGGTTCACAGGCTGGCACTCAATCCACTGAGCCACACCAGCTGGGGCGTATTATATACTTTTTGAAAAAAAAACAATATATTATTTGATCTTTGTAGATCAACATATGGGTTCAGTCCTCTTGTTCCCTCCATTAGTCCTTATCTAATCTCCATGTTCTGCATAAAAGGTACTGAAGAAAACAATATAGCACTCTCCCTCCCGGGAACACGCCCATGTCTTTCTTCCCTCTCAGGCTTGCATCTCTTAAACTCTGAGGGTCCTGTTGAGACTTGCAACCAGGGAAGCAACTGGCAGAGGCAGCTTGACCCAGGCTAACCCCTTAAACCTGTCTTCAAGGCCCCCTCTTCTCTGACTTCCCAGCCCAGGCTCTCCTGTTGCTTCTTCTATCCTAAGCCCTTCCTTGTTTCACTGTCCCCAGCTTTAATGAAGAAAGAAAAGGGAAGAGAAGAGAAGGAAGAAAAGGAAGGAAGGAAATATACAGACTCATCCTATCATTCTAGTCTACTCATGTTCCACTTATTTTGCCAGACAAAACTTATTACAAAGGACACAATTCAATTATAAGTATTTTTTTAAGTGAAAGAGAAACAAACATTTAAATATCACTCATGAATTTATCCAACATTTTTCTTACAAGGTAGTTGATTACATCTGTTATCTGAGTCAGCCTCCTCACTATAATTCTGATTACAGTGTTTAAAGATAGGCAAATCAATTGGTTTGGTATGCAAATAAAAAACTGAAAATAATACTCTCTTAATATAGGAGGAAAAGTTGACTGTTTTAAACTTATTGAGATGTGGGTTGTTTTCCAATGTGGCTTGTAAATATGAGTGATCTAAGAGATTTTTCAGGTTTAAATTTGAGTATATTCCATTTTTTCCCTATTAGACCTAGAACCTATCCTGGCATAAGATTATGTTAAAACAAATCCTTAATATGCCAACAAACAGGTTTGATTAAACAAACATACTCATAATCTGGCTTTTTGGGTATGAATATGTCTTGTGCATCATCTTCCATGTGCTGTAGGTCAACATAGAGGTCTGTGGCTCCAGTTGCATTAAACTTTCCTTGAATATTTTGGCTGTATTGTTGAAGACGCTTCCATAAATCGTTAAAAAGACGCAGTAATTTAGGGTATTCTCCTTCAAATGCCTGTTTCAAAAACGTAGAAGCTGCCAAGCAAAATAATAACATGCATTAGAGAAATGATAAAACGATAAAAACGTAGCATTTAAAAGATTCTTTTTTATATGAAGATGATGGGACAAAGAGCTTACATTATAGGATAAATCAAAGAGACATTCTCTGAGGCCATTTAAAATAATGTGAGTACCAGTAATTTCCTACCCAGATTATATTCATTGCATTTGATATGTTTGTGGACCATATGTTTTGAAATGTAATATATAAAGAAATAGGCAAATCAAAAATTATAATTGAAGATTTCAGTTTCTTTTTTCAATGATTGATAAAGCAAGTACATATAAAATCAGTATGCATATGGAAAACCCAAACAACTCACAAAATTTACTTAATTGACATTATCCAAAACAGCCAAGTACACATTATTTTCACATGAGTCATTTATCCAGAGAGACAATTTTTGATTCCATAAAACAGTTTGAATAAATTTAAAAGTTTTCGCAACATGCAAAGTATGTTCCCTAACCGAAATAGTTTGGGATTAGAAATCAGTAACAGGTATCTTTGGAAGTAAATATTTGGAACTAAAAGACATGCTTCTAAATAAATAACTCGTGCTGTTTGTTCATACAAGAAATTAAAAGAGAAATTAGCAAGCATTTTGAACTCAATGAAAATTAAAATACAACATATGAAAATTTGCTGAATTTCATTAAAGGAATACTTTGAAGAAATTTATGTAAGCATCTATGTTTGAAAAGAAGCCAAGTCTCAAATGACCTCAGCTTCCATCTTAAGAACACAGAAAAAGAGGAGCAGATAAAACCCAACATAAACAGAAGAAAAGAAAGATCTATGCATATATCAATAAAACAAAACAGAAAAAGAATAAAAACACTGAAACCAAAAACTGGTTCTTACAGAAAATGAGTAAAACTGACAAACTCCTACACAGATTGGTGAGGAAAGGAGAGAAGAAACAGATGAGCCACGTCAGGAATGTAAGCGCTCACCTCACTACATACGCAGCAGACGTTAAAAGGATCACAAAGGAACAACCTTATACCAATAAATTCAACCACGTCTATGAAATGTACAGATTCCTTGAAAGACACAAACTACTAAAGATCACTCAGTAAGAAACAGATACACTGAACAGCCTTATTATGTACTCAGCTTTTCAGTTAAAACCTTCCCACAATGAAAATACACAGGCCCAGATAACTTCAGTGGTAAATTCTATCAAACAATTTAAGGAAGAAATAATATCAATTGCCAACTCTTTTATAAGATTGACATTACTCTGATGACAAAACCAAAAACATAACAGGAAAACAAATAAACAAACAAAAGAACAATATCCTTCATGAATGTAGATACAAAAACGCAGCACATCTTGTCCAAGAACATATAAAAAGAATAATACATTATGACCAAGGCGGGTTATCCTAAGAAGTCATGGTTGGTTTAACATTTTAAAATCAATCAGTGTAAAGGGGGGAAGGATCGAGGGTGGGAGGGGGGGATGGCTGGGGTCGGGGGGGAGTTATGAGGGAGAGTGGAGACAACCGTACTTGAACAACAATACAAAAAGTAAAATTAAAAAATTAAAAATAAATAAAAATAAAATAAAGTCAATCAATGTGATCTATCATAATAACAAAGATGAATAGCATGTGATCACATAAATAGATGCAGAAACAGCATTTGAAAAAATAAAAAGTTAATTCCTACTAAAACCTCTCAGTCTACTAGGAACAGAAGAGAATGTTCTCAACCTGATAAATGGCGTCTACAAAAATCCCTACCGCTCCTGTGATACCTAACAAGGCACACTGCTTTTGCCCCAAAATAAGAGGACGGCATTTCTATCTAACATTATTGTGGAGGCTCCAGTCAGTGTAGTAAGACCAAGAGCAAAACAAGACAAAATAAAACAAAACAAAACAAAAATTCAGCTTGGAAATCCATGAGATACCACTATTTTACTCACAGACATGATCATCTATGTAGGAAATCTGATGGAATCTACAAAAAAGCTATAAGAATAAATAAATTTAACAAGGTTATGGGGTATAAGACCAATGTGTAAAACTCAATCACATTTCGACATACCAGCGATGAACAATAAGAAACTGGTATTAAAAATAATATGATTTATAATAGCATTAAAACATGAATACTTGGAGATATATCTAACAGAAATATGTGAAAGATCTGAAGACTAAAAACAGAAAAAGCAGTGCTGAGATAAACTAAAGAAGACTTAAATAACCGAAGAGACAACATATTCATAGTTTTTGAAGGCTCAGTGCTGTTAAGATGTAAATTCTCCTCAAATTTATATATTAAAATCAATGCAGCCTTTCATTTTAGAAATTGAAAAAAATCTAAAACATATGAAAATGCAGAGGACCTACAATAACCAAAAAGAATACAATTAAAGAAATACTACCACCTGATTACGAGATTTATAAAACCACACAAAGCAAAGCGTTGTTAGTGTAAAGATCCAGAGACAAACGGCACGAAACAGGAAGCCCGAAAATAAAGCCGCTCACACATAGAAAGCCAATTCTGACCCAGGTGCAGGTGCGATTTCGTGGACACTGGGCACGTATCAACAAAGGGTACCATACAATAATATGTCTATTTGAAAAACAAACCTTTAATTCATACCTTGCACCTCAGACGAAAATTAACACAGGAAGGACTCAAGACCTAAATATAAAACCTAAAGCTACAAATCTACAAGAAACATAAGAGAACCTTTCTGTCCTCGGGTTAGGCATGATGTAAACCTAAAAGTATGATCTATAAAATAATAAACTGATAAACTGAATGTTATCTAAATTAAAAGTATCTGCTCTTCAAAAGACACCTAAGAAAATGAAATAATAAGTCCCAGGGTGGGAAAATAAATTTTCCATATATCTGAAAAAGGATTTCTATCTAGAATATATAAAGAACTTTCAAATCTCAATAAGAAGAAAACAACATAATTTTTAAAGTGGGACTTTTATCAAAGAAGGTATATGAATGGCAAATAAGCACATTAAAAATATTTCTTTTTAGTCATTAGCAAAATGCAATTAAAGCCACAATTAGATATGACCGTGTACCTGTTAGAGTGGCTAAGGTTAAAAAGTCAAATGTTGGTGTGGACAGAAAAGCCAGAAATCTCATATACTGTTTGTGGAAAGAAAAAATCATATAATCATTTTGTGAGAGTCTGGCATTTCCTTAAAATGTTCAATATATACCTACCAAATGGTCAAACCATTCTTACTCTAGGTTTTTATCCAATAGAAATAAAAGTATACGTCCATATAATGAGTTGTACATGAATATTCAAAGCACCTTTATTTGTAATTGCCAAAAATAAAAAATAACCCAAATGTTCAACAATAGATGAGCATAAACAAACTCTGCAGCAATGAAATACTATATCCAGCAAAAAGAACACACTACAATATGGATGAATCAAAATATTGAATATAATCATGCTACATGAAAGGCAAACAAGAGTATATAATGCCCGCTGTCTGCATCATTCAATTTGTGCAAAGTTCTAGAAAATATAAACCAATACATAGTGACAAAAATCAGTGTTTGCTTGGGGGAGGAGAAAGGAGATGGAAGGGAGAGGAATTACAAAGGGGTTGATCCTGACTATTGTCATGGTTTCATGGGTGTGCATATATACGGAAACTTACCACACTGTACACTTTAAACATGTTCAGTTTACTGTATGCCAATTATACCCTAGTAAAGCTGTTTCAAATTTTTTTTTATTGATTGATTTGGGGGTGGGGGGGAGAGAGAGAGAGAGAGAGAGAACATGACTTTGTTGTTCCACTTCCACTTTTATGCATTCATGATTGGTTGATTCTTGTAGGTACTCTGCCTGGGGATTGAACCTGCAACCTTGGTGTATCTGGATGATGCTCTAACCAACTGAGCTACTTGGCCAGGATAAAACTGCTTTTTCTTTTTGTTAAATATCTGAGAGGACTTCTTTGAAATCCCTCCTCCCCTTAGAGGAAGCAATCCACCCAAGCCCTGAATGTCTTTACACATTTCTATAGGGCATGCTAATAATGGGGGGGCCCTGGTTGCTCTTTATCCAGGCCATTTATCAGGTTCATATTTGCAGCAAGCAATTTTGAGAGATGAGGTAACTTCTCCCTGCACACAAAGTGCGAGCCTGCTTACTGCTTACCACAAAAATGTAGATTATCACCTGTGACAGGAACTCACAGCATGCATACCAGCCACTTGGGCTCCATATTTTCTCTCCCAATGAGACTTGGAGGCATAGGGAACCAACACTATTTTGAGGCTCATGATCCTTGCTGTAATCCCGGAGTAATAAAGTCTTTTTGCTCTGATTCAGGATTCTAATGTCTTCTGACAACATTCAGCAAACTTTGGCAGGTTAGCCAAGCCCTATTCCTTTGGTTACTCTCTCATAAACAATCTGTTCTTTGCCTTCTTGGCACTCACCACAATTTCTAATTATACTTGCCTAAAGACAGTTTTCCCTACTTCACTGTAAACTCCATTAGGACAAGAACAATGCTTGTTTTCTTCAATGCATATTTGGTACTCAGCACAGTGCCTGAAATAGTAGAAATTAAGTAAATATTTTCTTTTTTAAAATAAAGATTATTTATTTATTTTAAGAGAGGGGAAGGGAGGGAGAAAGAAAGAGAGAGAAACATTGATGTGAGAGAAAAACACTGACTGGTTGCCTCCTGCACAAGCCCCGACCCGGGACTGAACTGGCAACCCAGGCAGGTGCCCTGACCAAGAATTGAACCCACAACCTTTTGGTTTGTGGGACGACTCCCAACCGAGCCACCCTGGCCAGGGCACTACCAGCTTACTCTGGAGCAAATTACAGACATCAATACATTTTGCTTTGGAGCAAGGGCTCGCTGCCCAATGCACACAGAAGTCAATACTATGACGTTGGCTTTTGAGAAAAGACAAAGTTTTCTTGCCAGACTGAGAGGCAAGGAGATAGGAGGCAAAACTCAAATCTGTCTCTCTGATCAAGAGTTTGGGGTGGATTTTAAGGGGTTAGGGAAGGACGAGGTGGGTTGGTACGTGGAAGCACCAGTGGGACAGGTTTCACTGGGAGAGCTTTGGAATTTGACTATTTGTGGCAAGATATGGTAAGGGACTTTAGCACCACATCTTCCTGGGCAATGGACCAATTGCTTCTGAAAGGTGTCCTGTGTTCAAGCTCTGGTCATGCCCCGATCTTTTGATTCTGTCAAAGGGAGAGAGACTTTGGTTCCAGGGGTAACTGGAGGTAAAAATTCTCACCTGTGCGCCTTCTTTGGCTGCATAACTTGTGCATTTAGTCTGTTGTCTTTGAAATGCAAACTTGGTATCTTGTTAGAAACAGGACAGAACCAATTTGAGCTGGTTCAGTGGTTATAATTTCATTCATAAATATTTCAGCATATATCTCTAATAAGGAAAGACTCGAAAAAATTGCAATGCTTTTCTCACCCTTTACAATAACAAACAGTGCTTACATTTGCCTGATTGACTAGAGATTCCTTAATGGTTTGTTTGATTTAGTACCCATAAATAGTCCACATATTATAAGTAGTAGATATATTATCAAGCCTGATTTATAGTTTCTTTTTATTCCTTTTAATTCTCTGAGAAACTGAGTCATATATCCTACAGTTTCCCACAATCTAGATTTTGCTGATTGTACCGCTCTGATCCCAGTATTTTCTGTAAATTATCAGTTGGATCTAAAATAGTGCATTTCGACTTGGGCTGCCCATCCTGATGCTTAGATCTAACCCTCAGAGACTTTAATGTAATTGCAGCTGAAGCTTTGGGATTTTAAAACACTTTCCAAGTGATTCTATATTTATGAGCATGGGAGGGAGCGGGGAAAGAGAGAGAGAGAGAGAAATTGATTTGTTGTTCCATTTATTTATGCATCCATTAATTCTTGTATGTGCCTTGACTGGGGATCAAACCCACAACCTTAGTGTTTCAGGACAGTGCTCCAACCAACTGCGCTACCTACCCCTGTGATAGATTAGAGGCTGTGATCAGATTCCTGGTTTTATGATGTCTGGCAAGACTAGTGAATATGTAGTCTGAACTTGTGTACTGTTTGTGTTTTTTATATTCGCAGTTGTTAATAATCATTGACTAGATCCACTACGAGATTTCAAAATAAAGATGTTTTAATATTCTTTGTGCAATTATTAAGGTGATACTCTTTATAAATAGATACTTCTGCCATCAATTATTTGGTTTCTTTGAGATATCATTTGCATAGGAAAGGCAGAAAAAAATGTTTGATATTCTTCCCTGTAATAACCATTTCTCAAAGTAAGAAGTAAGTTCCATGTAACCACTCATCAAGGGTAACCACTAAGTGTTTCAGTAAGAACTCAGGGACTTAGGCATATTTTATGGTTTCAATCCCTTGTGATTATTATCCTACTGATGCTAAACTTACTCCATCTTTAGTAGGTATCTACTCAAATTGCTTCCTGGGTCCTTTAAATACAATCCTAATAGTCTTTGGCATGCATCTTCCTCGCTTTTTGGTACACAGGGTTACAGAACTGCCCTGCACATTTCCTGCCCCAGACCCAGAATCAGTCATTTCTTCAACGATTCCTGGTTTCTTTTAATGGGAAATCCGTTAAAAACGACAACATGTGCATAAGAGGAGTTCAGTACTATTGAAGTGGTCACTATTTCTAGGCCGTCTGGAATAGGCCTAGACAGAGACATCAAATGTACGGTAATCAAATTACATATGTTCAAAGAAAAAAACACCCACTCAGGTGGATCTCATTTTATACTTTTTCCTCCCATGTTGAAAATCCTGATTCACTATGAGGCCAACATAATTATTCATTTAGTTTATCCCACACTACATACACAGTGGCTTGATGATGATGATGATGATAATGATAATGTCATGTCCATAACATGACTATTGAAAAGAGTTCATGGGGTTTTTGGAAGATCTTGTCCTTGACATATGTCCCAGTAGGGCTACAAAGCAAATTACTGTGTTTTAACAAAGTAGTTAAATAAGTAAAAAGTCAAATGAAGAAGTTCCTATCTATGTGGTTATACCACCAATTAGACACATACTTACATTAGATTTGCCTTTTTACTTTTGATATTGAATAATTTCTTCTTTCATTTCACTTTTGTTTCATGACTATATAAAATACCTACATGACTTCAAAGTTAAATCCATACAACAAAATATATTTAAATAATTTCACTTTTTATCCCTGGTCTCTCCAGTGTATTCTTCACATGCACCCTTGCCCCCACTATCGGTAAGCATTTTTCTGGAGTTTAGGGTTTATCCTTCCACTTCTTAAAAATATAAGCAAAAATGTACATCTATTGATACTATGCCCTTTCCTAGGTAAACAACAGCATACTATATACATTTTAAGCTTAAAAAATAAAGTTTTTAAACTTAATATATCTTCAAGACTGAGCTATAGTAGAATATAAAGGTATTCCTTATTCCTTTTTTAAATTCCTCATTCCTTTTTATAGCTGCATAGCACTCCATTTTATGGATACACCATAGTTTAACTAATCCCCTAGTGATGAACATTTGACTGTTTCTAGTTTTTTTCCATTCCAAATGATGATGCAGTTAATAGCCTTATAAGTATGTCTTTTCATATTTTTACTAGTGCATCTATGGAATAAATCCTTACAATAAATCCTGAGTAAAAAACCAACTGCCTATACAATTTTCCTCCCTAAGGTTTGTATGCTAATTAACTATGTGTGAGTGACCGTTTCCCCATATCCCCATTAACTTGCCGACAGAGTGTTTTATGAATTTTTTTCATTTTTTGCTAATTTATAGATAAGAAATGGTGTCTCTGCATACTTTTATTTTTCATTTCTCTATGCATGACATTGAACATCTTTTCAAATACTTAAAGAGATATCTATCTATGTCTTTTTTTTAAGGTTGTTGGCCTTTTCTTAGCTTTTTATACATGAGGGACACTAACTCCTTTTCTTTGGTGTAAATTATGTTTTTCTAGTTTGTGTCATTTGTCTTTTTATTTGGCTTATGCTTGTCTTGCCATGTAAAATTTTTAATATAATCAACTACCGTCTTTTCTTCATTGATTCTAGACAATAAAACTGTTAGAGCAGCTTTTCCAATTCTTAGCTTACTCACTTATGTTTCATTCTAGTCCTTGACTGTTTTAATAGTTCGCATTTAACTATCTTTTATGATTTGTTGCTTACTCCCTTCACCTATTTCACAAGCCAGTCCCTTAATCTCACCCCTCACCCAACAGCTGTCAGTCTGTTTTCTGTATCGATGAGTCTGTTCCTATTTTGTTTATTTATCTTCTTTATTAGATTCCACATAAGAGTTATAAGTGAAATCATTTGGTATTCATCTTTCTCTGACGGGTTTACTTCACTTAGCATAACATGCTGTAGGTCCATCCATTCTGTAGCAAAAGGTAAGATTTTCTAATTTTTTATGTCCAAGTAGTATTCCATTGTATAAATATACCACAGCTTTTTTTTATCCACTCATATGCTGATGAACACTTAGGCTGCTTCCAAATCTTGGCTACTGGAAATAGCGCTGCAATGAACAAAGGGGTGCGTATACATGTATTCTTTCAAAATAGTGTTTCAGGTTTCTTTGGATATATTTCCAGAAGTAGAATGCTGGGTCAAAAGGCAGCTCCATTTTCAATTTTCTGAGGAAACTCCATACTGTTTTCCACAGCAGCTGCACCAGTCTGCATTTGCCCAACAGTGCACCAGGATTCTCTTTTTTCCACATCCTTGCCAACACTTATTTGTTGATTTGTTAATGATGGCCATTCTGACAGATACGAAGTAATATCTCATTGTGGTCTTAATTTATATTCCTCTGATAGTTAATGATGTTGAGCATTTTTTTTTTTTTTTTGCATGTCTATTGGCCATTTGTATGTCCTCTTTGGACAAGTATCTATTCAGGTCCTTAGCCCATTTTTAAATTGGATTATGTGTTTGTTTGTTTGGGTTGAGGTTTTTGAGTTCTTTATAAATTTTGGATATATCATTGACAAATATGGTCTTCTTATCAGATATATCATTGGCAAATATGGTCTCCCATTCAGTGGATTGTCATTTTATTTTTTTTAATTTATTTTTAGAGAGAGGGGAAGGGAAGGAGAAAGAGAGAGAGGAACATCAATGTGTGGTTGCTTTTCCCATGCCTCCTACTGGAGACCTGGCCTGCAACCCAGACATGTGCCCTGACTGGGAATCGAACCAGTGACCCTTTGTTTCACAGGACAGAACTCAATCCACTGAGCCACACCAGCCAGGGCTGTCTATTCATATTGTTGATGGTTTCCTTTGCTGTGTAAAAACTTTTTAGTTTGATGTAGTCCTATTTATTTTTTATTTTGTTTCCCTTGCCTGACGAAATATACCAGAAAAAACATTGCGACAAGAAATGTCTGAGATTTTACTGCCTATGCTTTCCTCTAGGAGTTTTATGGTTTTGAATCTTACATTTAAGACTTTAATCTATTTTGAGATTATTCTTGTGTGTGATGTAGTAAATTGGTGGTGTAGTTTCATTTTTTTAATGTATCTGTCCAATTTTCCCAATACCATTTATTGACTAGATTATCTCTACCCCACTGTATGTTCTTGCCTCCTTTGTGAAATATTAATTGACCACAAAGGCGTGGGTTTATTTCTGGACTCTGTTGTGATCTATATGTCTGTGTTTATACAGTACCATGGTGTTTTGATTACTACAGACTTGTAGTATAGTTTGTTATCAGGTAGTAAGATACCTACAATTATGTTCTTCTTTTTCAAGATTGCTGAGTATATTTGGGGTCTTTTGTGGTTCTACATAAATTTTTGGCATATTTGTTGTAGTTTTGAGAAATACGCCATTGGAATTTTAATAGGAATTATGTTGAATCTATAGATTGCTTTGGGTAGCATGAACATTTTTAATGGTGATAACTCTTCCAATCCATGAACACAACATATGCTTCCACTTATTTGTTTCTTCTTTAATTTCTTTCTTCTTCAGTACCTTATAATTTTCCGAGTATGGGTCTTTTACATCCTTGATTAAACTTACTATTCCTAGGTACCTTTTTTTTTTGTTGCGATTACAAACGGGATTGTTTTCTTAGTTTTCCTTTCTGATAGTCCATTATTGGTGTAAAAATGCCACTGATTTCTGAGTAATAATTTTGTATCCTGCTACTTTACTGAATTCATTTATCGGTTCTAGAAGTTTGTTGGTGGAGTCTTTAGGACTTTCTATATACAGTATCATGTCATCTACAAATAATAGCAGCAACACTTCTCCCTTTCCAATTTGGATGCCTTTTCTTTTTTCTTTTTTCTAATTGCTGTGACTAGAACTTCTAGTATTGTGTTGAATAAGACTGGTGAAAGTGGACATCCTTGTCTTGTTCCTGATCTTAAAGGAAACACTTTTAGTTTTTGCCCACTGAGTATGATATTGGCTATGGGTGCATTTAATTCTTTAATCCATTTGAAATTTACCCTGATATGTAAGATATGCTGGAGGTTTTTACTCTTTCTATCTCACTCTACCGTTCATCTCTGAGCACTTTATCCATTTCTATAACTACTGGATCCATTCATGTGTCCACTCCACCAATCTTCATGGAGGATTTCTTAGTCTTATGTTCACTTTCTTATTTTATCTCAATGAAAACTCTTTCATATTTTATAACTAATGATATAAAATCCTCATCTTAAAGAATCAAATTAAGTTATAAAGAAAAAAGTAAGGTTCGGATGGGGTGGGGGGCAAAAAAAAGTAAAAATTATTTGATATCCTATTACCTTATGATAACCGTCCTAACATTCTTGCATCATCATTTCATGTCCCTCTTTATCATTTATATATAGTTTTCTTTTTTAATTTTTAATTATTGATTTTAGAGAGAGAAGGAAGAGAGAGAAAGAGAGAGAGAGAAAAACACCGATTTGTTGTTTCACTTATTTATGCATTCATTGGTCTTGTATGTGCCATGACGAGGGACTGAACTCATAACCTTGGGGTATCTGGATGATGGTCTAACCAACTGAGCTATCTGGTCGGGACTACTGTTGTTCTAATGGTACTTCATATTAGGGTCTTATTTAGCTTATAAGTTGTTACTAATTTTTAAATGAAAAGCACTTTGATTTTTAAAGTTTGTTTTCTTCTCAGACTTCCACCTAATTCTTAAAGTCTTTAAATATTAATTTAACACTTTGGGATCCAGTTCAACAGAATGCCTATTATGAATTGCACCCTGCACACTGCTCTGTGATAGGAATATAGTATGGAACCAAGTTACACAGAGAGCAACTTCACCTAGAACCAAGTGGGAAATGCAGATAATCAAGGAGACGAGCCATTATAATGCAGTGAGGTACGTCCTAAATTGGGGGCATACAAAAGTTTTATGGGCACATATAGAGGATGTCATGACCATATCTGAATCCAGGGGGATGGAGGTTTCTGAAACACTTCATTTCTAAACTGAGACTGGAAAGATGAGTCCGAGTTATCCAGATGAAGGGGAGAATAAAAATATGTGTTTCAGGTACTTGTAAATACTGAGAAGACAGACGGTGATTCATAGAAGATCTAAAGCTCAATCAAGTACAGAGATGAAAAGTGAGGGTAAAAAAATGAGTGCTGAAGAAATAGGAAGGGACCGGAAAAGTCACGTTTCTAAGAGTAACGTGAGAAGAGTAGAAGCAGACCAGTGCTCCCACTGCAACAACTAAAGAAGCCATACATACTTAAAAATTAAAGCTGGCCCAAGCGGAAAACCTCTGCTAGAAAAGAGAAAATCTAGGAAAGCTTTTAGTGGTTCATGGGATTGGAATGAAAATTTTGAAACTCAAGAAATTTCAAACCAAGTTTCCATGGAAGATTTACTTTATTTATGGAGTTGCAAGTAAAGCTGATAGGTCTAAAGCTTTCAAGAGCAGATGTAAAATATCCTTTATATTTATGGAAACATATCTTAGGAAACAAGAACCAGCTTGGGGGAGAGAATATGCCAAAAGCACAGGCAGGTCTCTCTCTCCGTGAAGACACTCACATGGTGCTGAAATGAGGAGGGAGGCTGAAGAGTCTGTCAGGAAACCTGTGGTTGGCAGAGCTGGATCAACCTCAGTTCTTCAGGGCTGAGAAGACAAAGACCTTCTGACTTCTTAATTAAAAGCCTGAGAGGCCCTGGCTGGCGTGGCTCAGTTGGTGGGAACGTTATCCCATGCACCAAAAGGTCTCGGACAGGTTCCATTCCCAGACAAGGTACTTACCATGGTTGCAGGTTCGGTCCCTGATCAGGACAGGTGCAAGAGGCAACGGATAGACGTTTCTCTCTCATATCAGTGTTTCTCTCTCTCTCGCCCTCCCTTCACCTCTCTCTAAAATCAATAAGCATGTCCTCGGGTGAGGATTTAAAAAGTGAAGCCTGGGAGAAGCATACTCAAGAAAAAGGAGAGTTAGAGATAGACTGAGTCTATGTACAACTAGAGTACCAAAGGGAGAAAAATACAATTCAAAAAAATACTTCGTAATATGTAAATAAAATCCTGTAACTCAATACGACAGGCAAGTCTACAGAAAACAAACAGACACTTTGTAAAGGAGCATATCCAAATGGCCAATAGTAAATATAGAACGATACATACCATTAATCACACAAACAAAAATTAAAACTGCGATGTGATTCGACTAAATATTCACCAGAAGAGCTAAAACAAAAAACACAGAAGATAGCAGGTGCTGACAAGGATACGGACTCTCACACACTGGCACAGGGAGTTTAAATTGGCACGACAACACTGGAACACACTGGCAGTATCTACAGCAGAACATGTGCATACTCTATCACCGACTCTATTAGTTTTCTACACTCGCTGTAACAAACTACCACAAACTTGGTGGCTTAAGACAACATAAACGTATTATCTTGCAGGTCTGAAGATTAGAAGCACAGGACACAAATCTGGGCTCCCTGAGCCAACAGCAGGGAGTGAGAACAGCTGTGTTCCTTCTGAAGGTTCTAGGGAGTTTTTCCTTCACTTTCTACCTGTTACACCCTTGCCTTCTGGTCCCTTCATGCACTTGTATGGTTCTGACCTTGGTTTCCGTGAACGTCTCCTCCTTTGTTAAGTTCTTAAGGTCTGATTAAAAAGCACTGACATCTTTTCTTCCTTGATTCCTCCCTCTTTTCCTTCCTTCATTCTGTTCAACAAGTGTTTATGGATGCCCTACTGGGAATCAGGCACTCTTTGGGCCATTAAGGATGCTGCTGTGATAAAAACAGTATTACATGTCTTAAAGGGATTAAATTCTAGTGGGGCGGGCGTGTGGTGGTGGCAGGGGGAATGTGATCCAGACATAATGAAGTGAAATATTGGAAAATGATAAGAGACATGGAGAAAATAAAGCAAAGTAAGAGGGATGAGATATTTGGGGAGAATCATCAGATTATATTAAGTATTCATTTGAAAGAGTTAAAAATGGTAATGCTTATTTTGCTTGTTTCCATTGACACTTTAAAAAATATGTATCATAATCTAATAGGTGGGTGAACAAATATTATTATCTGGAAACTACAATAGAAAAATAACAGACACAGAGCTTCAAATCATCTTGGAAGTAACTACCACCCACAGATAATTAAAGGAGCAGACTTCCTATAGAGGGCACTTTAAATCTTCCTGATGATAGGCTCAGGCCTCTCACCTTTTGTGGTAAAGTCAAGTCACTGTTTGTCAAACCCCTGGATTCTATTTTATTGTATCTAGGAGGTTTTCTTTTCTAAGCATGAACATTTGTAATCAGAAAGAACATGTTCCTAACTAGAAACATTTCCCTTAGATATTTTCTGCCCAAGTAATACTTAGTCTGGGGTCAATGGACATGGCCACTGAGGGCTGGCGAGACACTACTGGCCAGAAAGAAGATACATTGTTTTGGGACTGGACTGCAACTCCCTCCATATCTCCTTTTGGGAGTGGCTTCTTGTCCTGTGACTGCTTCTTGATCCTTTTACAGACTGAGGTAATGTACTTTATAGCCACACATAGGACACGTACCTCCTTTGTCTGGGACCCCTTATAATGAGCCTCAGACTGGAGGAGGTGTGGTCTCTGCCGCACCAATCCACCACTGTTGGTGCACGCCCCTGTACTGTGAGTACGAAAGGCATGTCCACACCTGCCAGTGCACCGGGTGGTTATTTTTCGGAAAATCAAGAACACTTAAGCAGCTCCCAGGTTTGGGGCTCCTGTGCAACACTTAGACAATCTGTTACATTGTGTAGCATCTTCAACTCTGCAGATGGTTGAATTTCCTTAATATTTTGTGTCTATAATTTTAAGTACTACAGTACACATCAGGGACTGTATGTGCTATGTTAATGAAAGGTGCTTTGCAAAAAACTTACTTTGGAGTTATCCCAAAGGTACTTATTAAGGTAATAATGCTATAGAAGTACCAGACCACTATGAATATGAACTATCAATGGGATTTTTTAAAATTCTCAACCAAGGACATACTTATTGATTTTAGAGATAGGGGACGAGATGGAGAGAGAGGGGGAGAA
This sequence comes from Micronycteris hirsuta, assembly GCA_004026765.1. Lineage (NCBI taxonomy): Eukaryota > Metazoa > Chordata > Mammalia > Chiroptera > Phyllostomidae > Micronycteris > Micronycteris hirsuta. The sequence goes on along the minus strand of PVJI01012944.1, from coordinate 14,930 downwards.
AAACATCAATGTGAGAGAGAAATGTATCAGTTGCCTTCCATATGCACCCTGGCTGGGGACCGAACCCGCAACCCGGGCATGTTCCCTGACCAGGAATCGAACCTGTGGCCTTTTGGTTTATGGGATGAAGTTCTAACCAACTGAGCCACACCAGCCAGAGTTCAATGGGATTTTTTGCTTGAAAATATTATACTTCCTTTCAGTAGTTTCTTTCACTACACAAGCCAGATAGGTCCCATTAAGATAAGAATTGAAAAACATATACTGAATTTTGTAATTAAGAAGTAGGTCATTGCTTATATTAATTTCAATAAAATGGTGGAAGATAAACAGAGTACACCTAGTTGAGAAATAAACAGTATGAAAACAAAAACAAGAAGTCTGGATAAAAAAGGAGAGATTAAATAGCAACTAAAGAGAAATTCTCTAGTTTGTTTCAGTTTTTATTAGATTACAGAAACTGGAGTAGGTTTCTATTTCAGAGGAAGAAATTTTTTAAAAGGGTAAAATGCCAGATAGAAAAAAGACAAGTATGAACAATGTTGCTGAGATAATGGGGTAGACAAGCAAGTGAGTGGGTGGCCTTGAAGAAGAATGAGGCCCTCAGGGAGGAAATAAGGCTTTTCTCTGGAGGGAAGGGATAAGACAGTGAAAGAGTTTCCTAAGGACAGTTGTTGGGGACCACTCTGTGTGGTATTGGAGACCGCAGCCCTACGCGAGCAAGGCCTTGCCTGTAAATCTCAACCCGAATGCTGGGAATGCAGGAAGCAGGCACCACCTGATACTAACACCGAGGGTTCCCATGGGAAATCAGGCGTGAAGAATACATTGTATCCTTTGAAGCTTGCTTTGCTTTGCTATACCTGTTGGTGTACACCAGATGTTTAAGTTCAAAGCATAAGGAGTGAACTCCTTACCTCATGAAATACGCCTTAACAACAATCTGGCGTCAGCATGTCTAACAGACCCTGACCTGAGGCAGATCTCTGTTTCTTCAATTGTCATCTATAAATAATATCAGTTTTTTATAACTACAGCCTTTGGACATTGAATGATGAGCTATGCATGTATGCTGTATATCCCTGCACATACCAATCCCAATAAAAGCCATTTTGGAAAAGGGCTTGGGGCATTCTCCACAAGAGGGAATTGCCACCCTCTTTCCTGCCAGAACAACAGATTGTGTCCGGGACAACTTATTCTCATCCTCAGCCAGGAGAGCTCTGCAGGACGGAGCATCCCACAGACATTAACTGTCCTGATGCCCCAGGAGATAAGATTGGCTACTGAGAATGAGGAGAATGTGAAAATGGAGGTCATGTAAAGAGTGTCAAAGGTTTGTAATAGTTAGGAGAAGTAAGAAAGCAGAAGACCAAAGACAAGTAAATGACAGTACCATTAAACATACATACACACCATACAGTATTTTGAAATGCACTTTTGTCGCTTTGCTATCACCTGGGAAATCTTACTGTTCCCAAATACCTAAACTACAAGCTATGCTTGCTTACAAGAACTAAGGTAAACCGCTAAGGATAAACCATGGCATCTGCAGACAGCTTAAGCAGGCAGCTCACCTGCAGAACCAGCCAGCTCCTGATTGCTGGAAGCAGAATCCCTCCCTCCCTCTTTGACCTCTAAAGAACTTGTCCTCATCACCTTACTAAAAATCAAGCCCGGGGGAGAAATGCACATTGCCAGGCACAAGGAGGACAATGCCATGTGCAAACCAAGCCTTCAGGACTGCGCATACCCCAACTTTCCCCAGTTGTTGGCCCTTTTCTAAGAACTCTCTACCTTTATCACTGCCCCTGATCCCACCACATACTCTGAATGCTTTGCAGGCTCCTGAACCTCCTCAATTCAGGGAGAAGGTGCTTTTAGAGCATGAGTTCACCCTCCTCCATTCCTTGATGAAAGAATAAAGTTTCTGCTCTGCTTTACCAGACTCCACCTTGCTCCATTGGTGTGAGAGGCACTGAACAGAAGGACCTTTGTTTGGGTCCTTGACTCAGAAGGATCGAGTACACTTTTAATCATTGTACTTAAAAGCAGGTGAGGAACTTCTGCTTCTGATCAAGATGGAGTAACAGGGACCAGAGTTACCATTATATCTAAAACAATCAAAAAACCAAAACACGCTTAACATCATGCAATAAAGACACGGTGTTCCTTAATAACAAGCACTAAATAACGACAGTGTTCCCTGAGAGACAAAAAACAAATGAGGTAAACCCTATCATCACTGCAGTTAATTTCCCAGCAGGCATCTCTTGCTTCTGGCAGAAGGAAGGGGAAGAGACCATGCTACCCCTACTGTCCCGGAGACCAGGAACACAGAGGCCCTAGAGTACATGGGACAGAATGCCAGAGAGGAGAGAGCTACATAAAGAGAGAAATGCAGAAATCTGCAAATGGTTCATCTTGAGTATTCAGTAAAACACTAATCAGCAGATGCATGTGGAGAAATTTCCAGAGTGTGGGAGAAAAAACTCTGCAAAGGTTTAGAGAAATATACCTTTTAAACAAAACTGGTAAGAGTACCTGTTCCCAAAAGCCAGACTGGAAAACCTGAAATTCAGTATTTGGTAAAGTGCCTAGAAGAGTCAGGCCTCAGTAGTGCGAAATAATTAGCCGTAGATTAAACACTGCTCAGGTTCCTTTCTTTAAAAAAAGACTCAAAAGGACCAAAATGTTTCTAATTAACTTGACAGTATCCAGAATAACAATAGTTATACAGAGATAAAAGTATCCAGTACCAAAAAAAGCAAATTTAATGTCTGATACTCAGTTAAAATGATTAGACATACAAAAAGTAGGAAAAAATATCTATGACAGGAAAACCCAATCATCGAGACCCAGAACTGACACGGGTAATCAAGTTAGCAGATAAGTTAAGTTTCAATTCCAGTCTCACTCCCTAGAGTTACACTCTCTTAATATCTGTGTGACTTGTTGGGATAAAGTTTACATTATACAATTTCTACTAAAAATGTGATAAATCAAATGTGCTACACACTAGTATTGGAATGTGTAATGGTTAAAGGTTTAAAATTTTGCAAGTATGTTAAAGGCTATTTTTTGGTACATTTGTGCCATATTGAGAGAAGAAATATTCAAAATACAAATTAAATTTAATTCAAGAAATAAAATACTGACTATAACAACTTGAAGATTTTTAAAAAGTTTTTAAAGTGATAAAATACATTTTTAATGAATGCTTGAAAGCAGAACACTGCAACAGCCATAAATAAGCTTTAACATTTGCTTTCTTTTACCCTAAAAATGGAAGTTTTAATCAATTTTGTAATTATCTTACATATTTTATGGGGATATTTATTCTTGTATTTTCTTACTGTTATATTAGTAATTGTATTCCATTAAACATAATTGGCTTACAATGTGAAGAAAACTTCATGACAATTGTTCTTATAAAAAACCAATTACTTTCATAGATGAAATGAAAAACTACTCAAAGGCTGTGTTTATATAATACTACATCTAAATACTTTAAAATCTACCTTCTAAAATCATGAATTTTAACTTTCAAGCTGATCATTTAGTTGGAAAACTCTCAGTAATTACTGACTCAAAGAGATGATATATAGATGTCATTTCACTATTATTTTAGCTTTTTATATGTTTAGAAAAATAATAAGGTGACCATAGCTTGCAGCTAAAATACTGCCTATAGAAAAAGCTTTAGCATGAACACTTAAATTACAAAAGGAAGGTTTAAGCTAATGATCTCAATGTAAACTTAATAAACAAGAAAATGAGCAAATCAAACCCAAAGTAAAGTGTAGAAAATAAATCGTATACATAACGACAGAATTCAATAAAATTGAAAACAGAAAATAGAGAAAAATATCAATGAAACTGAATGTTGGTTTCTGAGAAGATGAATAAAATTAATCAACCTCTAGACATAATGATTAGGAAAAAAGAGAATGAATTAATGACATCAAGAATGAGACATGGAACATCAGATCAGATTCCATAGACATTCAAAAGGTAATAAGGAAGCATAAAGCAACTTTATGCCAATAATTAGAAAACTTCAATAAACTGGAAAAATTCTTTGAAAGACTTAAACTACTAAAGCTCATTCAAGAACAAATAAATGAGACTTCCTGCCAAGATGGAGGCATAGGTAGACACACTGCGCCTCCTCACACAACCAAAAGAAGGAAAACAACAAATTTGAAAACAAAAAACTACCAGAACTGCCAGAAGTCAAACTGTATGGAAGTCTGACAACCAAGGAGCTAAAGAAGAAACATTCATCCAGACTGGTAGAAGGTGGCAGAGATGGGAAGCCAGGGTGGAGAGGACTCCTGGCAAGGTGGCGGCTGGCAGATAAGGTGGTCTCATATTTGTGAGCAGATAAACCGGGAGGAACAAATGGGGATGAGAAAGACTGTGAAACCCAGGGTCCCAGCATGGGAAAATAAACCCTCAAAACCTCTGAGTGTAAGAACCTGTGAGGGTTGTGGCATCAGGAGAAACTCTCAGCCTCATAGGAGAGTTTGTTGGAGAGACCCACAGGGTCCTAGAATGTACACAGACCCACCCACCTGGGAATCAGCACCAGAAGGGCCCAATTTGCTTCTGGATAGTGGGAAAGTGACTGAAAGCAGGCAGAGAGCAGGGCAAGGGGCAATGTTCCCTCTCCAACCCCTCCCCCACTGACAGTGGCACAACACAGTGACTTCGGTTACCCTGCCCTGGTGAACACCTAAGGCTCCGCCCCTTATTACATAATAGGCGCACGGAGACAAAAAAAACAATGGTCTGAATGAAAGAACAGATCAAAGCTCCAGAAAAAATACAACTAAGCAACAAAGAGATGGCCAACCTATCAGATGCACAGTTGAAAACACTGATAATCAGGAAGCTCACAGAATTGGTTGAGTATGGTTGCAAAATAGAGGAAAAAACAAAGGCTATGAATACTAAAATAAAGCAAAATATTCAGGGAACCAACAGGGATGGGAAGGCAACCAGGACTCGAATCAACGGTTTGGAGTAGAAGCAAGAAAGAAATAATCAACCACAACAGAATGAAGAAACAAGAATTCAAAAAATGAGGAGATCCTTAGGAACCTCCAGGACAACTTCAAGTGTTCCAACATCTGAATCATAGGGGTGCGAGAAGGAGAAGCGGAAGAGCAGAAAAACGAAAACTTATTTGAAAAAATAATGAGGGAGAACTTCCCTAATCTGGCAAAAGAAATAGATTTCCAGGAAGTCCAGGAAGCTCAGAGAGTCCCAAAGAAATTGGACCCAAGGAAGCACACACCAAGGTACATCATAATTACATTATCCAAGATTAAAGATAAGGAGAGAATCCTAGAAGCAGCAACAGAAAAGGAGATAGTTACCTACAAAGGAGTTCCCATAAAACTACCAGCTGATTTCTCAAAAGAAACCTTGCAGGCAAGAAGGGGCTGGACAGAAGTATTCAAAGTCATGAAAGGCAAGGACCTTCATCCAAGATTACTCTATCCAGCAAAGCTATCATTTAGGATGGAAGGACAGATAAAGTGCTTCCCAGATAAGGTCAAGTTCAAGGAGTTCATCATCACCAAGCCCTTATTGTATGAGATGTTAAAGGGACTTATCTAACAAAAAGAAGATCAAAACTATGAACAGTAAAATGACAACAAATTCGCAGCTATTAACAACTGATCCTAAAAAAATAAACCAAAACCAAAACCGAACTAAGGAAACAACTAGAACAGGAACAGAATCACAGAAATGGAGATCACAAGGAGAGTTATCAGCACAGGAGTGGGAGGGGGAGAGAGGGAGAAAAGGTACAGGGAATAAGTGGCACAAATGGTAAGTAGAAAATAGGGGGAGGTTAAGAATAGTATAGGAAATACAGAAGCCAAGGAACTTATATGTATGATCCATGGACATGAACTAAAGTAGGGCTATGCAGGTGGGAGGGGGTGTGCAGGATGGAGGGGAATAAAGGGGGGAAAATGGGACAACTGTAATTGCATAATCAATAAAATGTATTTAAAAAAAGCAAATAAATGAAATAATCCTGTTCCTATGAAAAAAGTTGAAATTGTAGTTAAAACCTTACCATAAAGAAAATCCAGGCCCAAGTGACTTCTTTGGTGAATTCTACCAAAGATTTAAGGAAAAAATAATACCAATTCTAAACAAACTGCTTGAGAAAACTAAAAAGGAGGGAATATTTCCCAACATAATTTCTTAGACTTTCATTTCCCTGATACTAAAACTGGAAAAAGACATTACAAAAAAAACTAAAGATCAATAGCTCATAAACATAGAACCAAAACGCCTTAAATTTTTTTTAAAGCAATCTGAACCCAACAACATATAAAGAGGATAATGCATCATGACCACGTGTGGCTTCTCCAAGAATGACATCAATGTAATTTTTAAGATTAACAGATTAATATAACTAAAACCATTTGATCATCTGAATGGATGCAGAAAAGCATTAAAAACAATCAACAACTTTCCAAATACAAACTCTTAAACAACAAGAAAGAGAAAGGAACTTCATCCTGATTAAGGATATCATTGAAAAATCTGCCGTTAAGATCATATAAACATTAACTGATGGTAAACAGGTGAAAACTACTTCAATTCTATACTACATTGGAGGTATCAGCCAGTGTATTAAGGAAAAAAAAAAAAACAATAAAAGGAAGCTAGATTGGAAAAGAAGTAAATGTCTTTATTTGCAGACAATATGATCATCAATATAGAACATTCTTTTTAAAATTCTCCAAAAACTATTAAATCTTATAAGTAAGGTTAACAAAGTCAAGGATACAAAGCCAGTACATGAAAAAATCTAGTGTATTTCTATATTCTAACAACGGACAATTGTAAATTTTAAAAACAATATCATTAATAACAGCTTCAAAATATATGAAACCATAATAAATTTAAGAACAGATCCGCTCAACCTGTAGACTGAAAACGAGGCAGCACTGTTGAAAGAAAACGTAAACCCCCTTGGTCAGCAGTAAGATGCAGCCCACTCGTGGGTCAGAAGACTCAGCATTGTTAAGATGGTGACTCACCACAGATTGCTCTATGGAGTCAGTGCAATCCTAATCAAACTCCCAGGACATATTTTTATAGGAACGACAACCTTATTCTGAAATATCTATGAAATGCAAAGGACCTAAAATAAGCAAAATATTTTGATAAAGAAGATAAAATAGGCCAACTTACTCTTTAGTAATTAAAATCATATGGTATTTATACAAATATAGACAGGCAAAAAAATGGAACAAAACAGAGTCTATAAGTTTTACTTATATATAACCACACAATTTTCAACAAAAGCACCAGGGCCATCAATAGGCAGAGAATAACCTTTTAGATCCATATGCAAAGAAATGAACCTTAACCCGTATATCGTATTCAAAAATTAACTACAAATGATCCTAGTAAAAGTTCTAGGCCCTGGCTGGTGTAGCTCAGTGGATTGAGCACGGGCTGGGAACCAGAGGGTCCTGGTTCGATTCCCCGTCAGGGCACATGCCTGGGTTGCGGGCCGGGTCCTCAGCGAGGGCCATGTGAGAGGCAACCATACATTGCTGTTTCTCTCTCTCTCTGTCTCCCTCCCTTCCCCTCTCTCTAAAATAAATAAATAAAATCCTTAAAAAAAATAAAAAATAAAAAATAAAAGTTCTAGAATAAAATTTAGGAGGAAATAGCTCTGGCCTTGATTAGAGAAAGCTTTCTTAAATCAAAAATTCCCCCCACAAAAGAAAAACTGATAAATGTGACTTTACCAAAATTAAAACTGTTGTCATTTGGAAAATATTGTTAAGAAAATGAAAAGGCAAACCACACACAAGGGGGATATATTTGTAAAACACACCCCTGAGAAAAAACTTTGAATCTAGAATATATAAAGATCTCTTAAGACTTGAGAACAAGCAATAAACAACAACAAAAAAATTTAATTAAAAACCAACAATTTTGACAATCATGTAACCAAACTCATAGAATTTCTTGCTTAAAATTGGTCACTTTTACTGTATATAAATTATATCTCAGAAAAAGCTCACACACACAGATACCCAGTGCAGGGAGATGTGCAGTATTCTCCGACTAAACGGAGTAAAACCAGCCCTAAATAAGCCCTCTCCTTAAGTTCTGTTTGGCCGCACATTTCAGGAAAACCTCTTCCATGGACAAAGCCTGCTGCACCCTGCTGTAGAAATGGAAGGAGGGGGGTTGGGAGGTAGTGTGGTTCGTTCAACCTATGCTGTCAGTGACTCAGTAATATTTCTAAGTACTAGGTACTTTCAATAAAGGTTTGTGAATAAAATTTAACCCCATACAAACTCTCAAAACACTTTAAAAAAGCCTAGGTACCTTCAATACTCTTACATTCAGTGACTGTATTAGCTAGTTTGTATATTTCATTGTTTAAACTACCATGTACAGCTATTTCATGGCAAAAACAAATTAAGAAAGTTTTCTGGATATTTGGATGGGCAACTTTTAATTCATGATATAGGTATTTCATCTGTTCATTCATTAAGTCTTCATGTTTAACTGTAAGGAAAAGCTATAAAGTCTTTCATTTTAATATTTTTTTAGTTAGGAAAATAATTCTATAAGCATTAACTAAATTCTTCAATATCAATTGCTTTACATCCTTTATACACAGGAAAATTCAGACAAAATTATGGAGAATAAAATTCTTTGGAGAATTTTATTCAAGATAGTATTTGAAAAGGTAAAAAATTAACTTACTGCTTACAAAACTAAATATATGGCTAACTTAAGAAGCCACAATTAGCCTGGAGTTTTAAAAACATAAGTTTTATAAACCAATAGAGGAAAACCACTTGACATTAAATTGTATTGAACTGAATTTGCAAAATAAATAGTGTACTTACAATTTGTTGCTATTTGAAACTGAGAATGAAGTGCCTGAGTCACCGAATTCCAAAATGTGTATAAAATTTCAGACTGTCCATCCTATGACCCAAGAAAAGGGATGTATTCATTAATTTTTAAAAAAATTATAATGGATAAGACGTAGTGTCGAAATTTACTTAAAATGTATTAAAATAAAAATTTCCAAGATATCTATTAAACAATAGAATTACTAAGTAACTAAGAAGAAAAATATATATGACTGAAATCATATTTCCCGTTCAGGTGTTTAGACGGTCATCATCCCGCTCTGCAGCTCTCTGCTGCTTACTAAGCTGTGTGAGCTCGGCAAGCTGCTTCCTCACTCAGCCTCCCTCCCTCCTGTGAAATGGAGATGGTAACAGTACCTACATTGCAGGATTATTACAAAGGTTTAAGAAGTCTAGAAAAGTTAAGCCTTGGAACAGTTTCTGATATACAATTAACCCCTAGTAAATGTTAGTTATTGCAATTTTTATTATCACTCTTCCATGTAAAAAAGGCAACTCTGTGACACAATAAATTTTACCACGTACTTTTATCAAATGTGTGGTGTACAGCGTCAAATTGCCAATATTCTATTTTTGAAGTACAAAAATGACAATTTCGCACAGTTCACCCTAATAACATCCATGCAATTTGTCTAGTGCTCAAATATAACCACTGTCATAAAAAGAATAATTAGGAAATTTGTTAATCGTTTTAGTTTTGCACTTGTGAAAAAAGAAATTCTAATTTTCAAGGCTATAAATGAAGAAAATGACCAGCAAAAAATACTGATTTCTCACTTTTATACCTATGCACACTTCTATTTTCATTGGCATTTGTTTCTTTTTTAAAATATATCTTTTGCTTTGATTTCTGGGTATGGCACACCTTAAACAAGGCAAATCAAATAACTCTTAAATTCCTATGCAATGATTTAGATCCCCAAGATTTTAAACAATATGTACACTGTGTATCAAGCACTTAAGTATATGTGTTTATCTCATTAAAGAACTATTGTAATAAACCACAATAACAGAATGAAGGACAAAAACCACATGGTCATCTCAAGTGATGCACAAAAAAGCATTCAATAAAAGTCAACACCCTCTCATGATAAGAGCACTCAACAATCTAGGAACAGAAGGAAATTACCACAGCATAGTAAAGGCTATCTATCAAAGCCCACAGCTAACATCATAACAGTAAAAAACTAAAAGCTTATTATCGTCAAGATGTGGACAATTTGAGGACTATACGCACTTTCACACACACACACATACATACCCTTAAAGAAGAAAACTATAGGGTCAATGTTGTGTAAGAATCAAGTGCAAAAATCTCAGATATGAAAGCAAATTTATTTCAATGGTGGTTTAAACAATTATTTTAAGTATCTACCTAAGCAAACAGAATTTAGGTCAGCAATGTAAATACCATTTAATCTTATGAAATCTATTAATATAATAGCCCAGTGTCTCCAGTAAAGAAACCTATAGCTGAGTGAATAATTATAAAAAACATTATATAAGTTCCCAAATAGAAAAATATGAAGATATATAAAAAATCATTTCACTTACATTTCAAATCACATTATCCTGTGAAATAATTACTCCTAAGCACGTTGAAATAAAATTTATTTAATTAGACTTCAGTAGTTCAACTAGATTTCAACTGGAAGGATATCTGACATTAACCTATTTACAATCTCTGCTCAATACTGCCTTATTTTCTTTCTTAGCCCATTTGGGCTGCTATAACAAAAATATCATAAACTGGGTGGCTTATAAACAGCAGAGATTTCCTTCTCACAGTTCTAGAAGCTCCAAGTCTAAGGAGGAAGTGTGGGCAGGTTTGGTGTCTGGTGAGGACTGCCTTCATCACAGATGGCCATCTTCTCCCTGTGACCTCACATGGAGGAAGGGAGCAGCTCCCTGAGTCTCTTTCAGGAGGGCACCAGGCCCATACTCATGGGGCGTCAACATCAGCGTTTTAGGGGACACAAGCATTCAGACCACAGCACTTTGTGAACCTCAATGCCATCACGCGGTCAGATCGAGTCTGCAATACGTCTGCAGTTTAAAACAACTTCCTGGCCTTGTTTCTTAGTTGTAAATACAACCAATAGAAATGATTTCAACTTTCGATAAGATGAAATTTGGACCTTTGAGTGAGATCAATAATCGGAAAATAAAATCAAAACCAGGTACATTTCATACATATAAATAGAATAAAAATAAAATATACAGGAATACTAAAACATTTATGTTTGAATGAATCTGTTATTTAGAATTACAGTTTGGTCTTTGCTTTTGTCATTGATTTTGACATCACTAAATATATAAAGAGAAACTTAGAATGATAATACTTACAAAGAACAGATTTCAAGGCATATATGATATAGTTTCTCTACCTTTATAACACAGACCTAACCACAGAGTTCGTTTCTCAAATATATTTGGTAGTTTTACTGCACACAGTATAAGGTCCAAAACTTCAAGCTAATATTCTTGAATTACGTGTGGTGGAAGGCAGGTAGAGGTTGAAGTAAGATAACCTTGACTTAAATCCAAGGTCTGCCACTTATTGGCTCTATAATGATGGGCAGGTAAGGTGCTTCATCTTCCTAAGCTTGTAAACTAAGGAAACAATAGGGATTATAACACTTTATAGAATTTACTTATTATAAAGATACCTTGGGCTAGAGCTCGAAGGAAGATCGGAATTTCCCGTACAGATAAGAAGAGGCGAATGGAGATGTGAAAAAACATTTTTTGTCCTCTGAATACATCGTGAGCATTCAGGAAAGAGGAAAGAAGTTAAGAATGAAAAGCAAGGCAAGGATTAGATCAAGCAGTGTCTTAATTCGCCATGTAAGCACCAGTCAAACATTTGAGAGTTTTAATGAGCAAACAGAACAGTTAAGCTTGTGTTTTGTGTAAATCATAAATAGCATGTGAGGAGGTCATGAGTCTGCAGGCAACACGTTCAGTTATGAAAAAAATTATTGATAGGACATGACAAGCAGGCAAATACATTTATGAAGGGTTAGGACTGGGTGCATTTGTGTAAGACTAACAGGGTGTCCAACCCGAAGCCCAGGATGGCTATGAATGCGGCCCAACACACAACTGTAAATTTACTTAAAACCTTTGTTTCTGCTCATCAGTTTTCGTTAGTGTTTGCATATTTAAATGTGTGGCCCAAGACACTTCTTCTTCTAACAATGTGGCCCAGAGACACTAGAAGGTTGGACATCCCTGGGAGAAGCTGTAACCAAAATGTACTTTCAGAAGAGGCAGAAGGTGGACAGAGGAAGATTTGTTCATCTTGTCTTCTAGAATCTGTGAGGCATACAAGTAAAGATAATCCAGTGAATATAACCGTCTTGCTTAAGAACAAGCTCTAAGCTAAGGAAACGGATTTAGGTGTCATCAGTCTTTGGAGTTGGTAGAAACTGTTAGCATGTGTGAGCTTTTCCATGGATTGTACGTGGCATCGGAAGAAAAGAGTCTTCGGGATGGGCCCCGCGGGAACTTTACTGGAAGGTTGGTAGTGGAAACAATTCAGAGTAGAGAGAGATGAGTGGGTGAAGAGAGTTATTTTTTTTAAAAAAAAAAAACTGGTTAAAGTTGAATCTGGGTGATGGACACAGAGATTCACTGTCCTATAGTTTGAGTGATGTTTTGGTGTATGTTTGAAATAACATAAATATTTTAAAAGGAGGGGTAGGTAGAAAAGAATGAATCACTGAAGTATTGAAGAGATGGAGAAAAGCAAGTCTTGTGGACAAAAAAGGGAGGGGAACTCTGTCGTAAATCTGATAAGTCCTGTGATCAAAAGTAACCTCACAGGGTTACTTTCCTACCTGGGCAGTTCAGGGGGAACAGTCCCGTTCCAGGCAGGTAACTTCTTTAGTAAAAGGTCTATCTCTGCCTTAAGCAAGCCCTGTCTATTGTTCGCGTGCATCTAGGTTAACTCCCCTTAGAAATGCTACAGTAACCCTCTTTGTCAGACCACTCAGACCGGCAGACACCCTCAAAGGAACACATGACCTGTTGCTTTCCCTGTAATCCAATCCCCGCCTTGCTTTCTCCCGTCTTCCCACAATCTTCCTCGAGTCCAAACGTACAGTAAAAAAAGGAACTGCAAAACTGTCATTCTCTGGATCATTTGAGATCTTATTTCCAGGCATGTTGTTAGTTTGGCCAAACTCTTAAAAAAAAATCTCTATAGGTTTGGACGTTTCTTACATGGACATTGTGAGGGAGGAAAGCATTAAGCAGGAGCAGTAATCACCTCGGCGGAGCCAGAAGTAAGTGGAAGTGATAGGGGACTCAAGAGCTGGAAAATTTTAGTTTAAGTAATAGCTAATAAGCTCAGTAATCAATGCCCATAAAAGCTATTGTTCCGGGAACTGAAGGTGTAACCCACCCTGACTCCAGGACACCATTAGCAGTTCCACCTTTGTGCCTCAGGAGGGCTGCAAGCAATTCTAGATGGTGTCTGAGCCACTGTCCTCCAGGGTGAGAGGACCACCACCCAGGACACAGCTGAAGACCACCGCCCAGGGTGAGAATGCTGCAGTGTTTTAACCAGTTAACTTTTCTCTGAATTCCAAACCCCTCACCTTCACTTTGTTCTCCTCATAAAAAGGGCCATTTTAGAATGGCATGAAGGGTATGAACCCACCACCTTCTCAGATCACCAGCCATCTGAATAAAGTGCCCATAAAGATTCAATCCCTGTCTCTGCTTATTGGGTTCAGTGTGTGACAGGCAGCACGAACGTTGGTCTTTTCCAGTTTCAGAAGGGTTTGGTAGTTGGGTCATTAGAATGCCTTTATCAGGAACTGTTTCCGCGGGGTGCAAGCTTCATTTCAGTGATTTGGGGCAAAACAGAAACAAGAAAGTAGAAACAAAGTAGCTTACTGAAACCTGAGCATGAACACAAGAAAGAAAGGCAGGTATAGGACCAAAAATCAGGGTTTTCTTTGGTTTTAGTTTTAGATGGTAGACTGGACAGGGTAATTAATGTCAGAGAAAGCAGAGAATTTCTTAGGAGAGGGTAAGATGTATTGGCTTGGCCAAAAAGTCCATTTAGTTTTTCCAACAAAATAAAAGATACATTTTTCATTTTCACCAATAACTTTATTGAGTTGGATATTTTGAGTAGGTCAGCTATCTCCTGCATAGTGTAAGTTGATTTTTCTCAGTTAATGTCTCAATTTGATTACTATGAACTTCAACTAGAGCATGAACAAGAGAGAAATCTCCAGCATGAAATTTTGCAAACCACTTTTGACACATTCAATCAATCACAGCACCTTCTCCACACTGCACAGATCATTTTTTTGTGTTTCATTTGCATTTTTAACTTTCTTGAAATAATAAAGCATAATATGTCAAAAATGTTGAGCATTTTTTTATACTCTGGTTTCTCTTCAGAACACATAAATTTTTCACCTTTTACTAAAAATGTTGAGCATTTTCTTCCAAATATAGAATGAGCAACAAAGTAGAAGGATAAATCTGAGAAAGGGAAAAGATATAATCTACCTCTACCTTTGAAATGAAAGGTGCTGATGAGGATAGGCTCAGAGGAAGAGCTTCTGTCAGAGCGCTTCCGCAGAGGAAGTCAGAGGGGAGCAGGGAGAAGGCTTAGCAAAAAGGCTGTGCCTGAGGTCCCTGTGCAGAGATCACTTAAATAAGAAAGCCTGAGGACTTGATCAAAGATACCAACTAGATATAAATTTTAAATTAACTCAATCATTTTCTGAATTCAAAGCAAAGGGATCTTGGCGAAGCAAATACAAGGCAAAGACAATAAATTCTTTTTACTGAAAAACAGCCTTTAGGGTGAAACAGTTTGCTGTGTCTGATCACAAAAGAAGGAAGACATAGAAATTCAGTAGAGATTGCAAGACAGACACTATAGAGCAAAAGGAGTAACCCTATACACTCAAAAGAATTTTAGTTAAAATAAAAATGTAGACTTTGATTATATGTATATTC
>PVJI01012943.1:0-49573 GCA_004026765.1 Micronycteris hirsuta | reverse complement strand
TTGATTTCTTCCCTAATCTCGTCCTTGACCCATTCATTGTTTAACAGCATGCTATTCAGTCTCCATGATTTTGAGTGTTTTGGGTTTTTTTCCTTTGGGTTGGTTTCTAATTTCAGTCCTTTGTGGTCAGAGAAAATACTTGGTTTGGTGGAGCTGGTTTGGTGGAGGTGTATTCTTTTAGACTTCTTTTGTCTGGGAATCTCCTTATTTGGCCATCTATCTTGATTGAGAGCCTTGCTGGGTAGAGTAGTCTTGGTTGCAGGCCTCTGGTTCTCATTACTTGGAATATTTCTTGCCATTCCCTTCTGGCTTGGAGTGTTTCCATTGAGAAGTCAGCTGCTAACCTTATTGGGGTACCCTTATATGTTACTTCCTGTTTCTGCCTCACTGCCTTTAGGATTCTCTCTTTGTCTTGGAATTTTGCCATTTTAATGATGATGTGTCTTGAAGTGGCATGTTAGGGTTCCTTTTGATTGGGACTCTCTGTATTTCCTGGATTTGTGTGGCTTTCTCTCTCATCAGATTAGGGAAGTTTTCCATCATTACTTTTTTGAACAGGTTTTCCATCCCTTGCTGCTCTTCCTCTCCTTCTGGTATCCCTATTATACAAATATTGTTACGTTTCATGTTGTCCTGCATTTCCCTTAATACCTCTTCATTTTTTCTGAGCCTCTTTTCCTGTTCTTGCTCATTTTGGGTGCTTTTTTCAACCTTGTCCTCCAGCTCGCTGATCCGATCTTCTGCCTCATTGAGCCTGCTTTTCATTCCTTCTATTGTGTTCTTCAATTCAGATATTGTATTCTTCATTTCCTTTTGGCCCTTGTGAATAGTTTCTATTTCCTTTTTCATGTTAACATAGTTTGCAGTGAGTTCATTATAGTTTCCCTGTAGTTTCTGGTAGTTTTCTGTGAGTTCATCAAGCTTCTCAAGTTTCTTGAGCTGCCTGATAACATATGCTTTGAACTCAATATCTGATAGTTGGCTTGCCTGTGTTTCATTTATCATTCTTTCTGGGGCTTCCTCCTTTCCTTTCATTTGGGGATTGTTTCTTTGTCCCCATTGTTTGTGGGATTCTTCTTGCTAGCCTCTGGTTCTTAAATTGATCTGTCAAGTTCTCTGAAGCAGTGGAGTTAATTTTGTGTCACTGTCTCTGTTTTTTGGGTTGACTCTTGTCTGGGTCCCACTCTATTCTCTTCACATTTCCAGGTTTTAATGTCTCACCTGTGGATAAAGAAGAGAGGGGAAGGGAGAAAAAGAAGGAAAATAAAGCAAAATAAAAGGAAAAAGAAAGATAAAGAAAAAAATAATTTGAAAATAACATAAAATAAAAAATAATAAAAAATAGGAAATAAAAGGAAGAGAAAACTAGGAATACCAAATGAAGGGAAGGCAGAACGATTTAAAAAAATATAGAAGGACAGATAGGAAGAAGGGTGGGGAAAAGCAAACAAAGAAACAAAGAGAAAACAAAAGAAAGAAAAAAAAAAGACTTTTGTTGGCTGGCTTCAACAGCGTCTGATCAGGGCTGCGACAGGCTGGGAAGATATCAGACTTCCCCTGCTGTCTTCCTGGGCTGCACTCTCAGCTGCTGTTCTGCCTCGAGCCGAGTTGCCGGGAGTTTGCAGCACCTCCTTTGGGCCGCCTGACTCCCACCCTGAGTCAGCGTTTATGAGGTCTGTGTCTCCCCTCATTGGGGCTCAATGTAGCTCCTCTGTTTCTCCGCCATGGAGGGACTCTGCACCGCAGGTCTGGGTTGTGTCTCAGGCCCTCCAGGAGTGAGCTCTGTGCCCCTGCATTCACCGACGGCTTTTGTCTCTGGATTCTGGGCTTGCAAGCCGCAGGCCTGGGCGCTGGGTCGGGCACCAACCCCAGCCGCCCCTGACTGGCTCTGCCAGGTGCGCGCCGATCCCGGAGCTCCAGGCCTGGGTTTCCCGTTCAGTTCAGTCTCCAATTCCTCCCACTGGGATCGCCAGCCTCTGCAGATCAGTCCCCACGTACACACCAACCTCTGGACTGCTGGGGACCAAGGCTCTTCCAACTGACCCACGTGTCTGCTTTGGCTACTCATACACCCCAATCCAGCTCCCTCCCAAGGATCCTGGAGCAAACCGGGAAGCTGCTGCTACTGGATCCGCAGACCTCCCGGCTCCCCGCGAGACCCGAGGGACCCCTTCCGTCCGTAGCAGTCTCCCTACCGGCTGATCTTTCAGTTTTATGTGCAATCCTGGTGGCCAATCTTCCTGGGACACTGTTGGACGATCGCTCCGCTCTTCGGAAAATCAGCCAGATATCCCATCAGTGGGCTGGAGGAAGCCGATCCCGCTCCCTCCTACTCCGCCGCCATCTTTTCCCTTTTTCTTACTTTTTGAATATTATTTTTCGAAGTCAGAAATGCACTTTTCTTGAGGCCAGAAGTACAAAATCAAGATGTCAGCAGGGCCATGCTCTCCAGTAGCTCTTAGAGAGAACCATTCCTTGCTGCTTCTAGCCTCTCTGCTACTTGCCAGCAATCCTGGGCATTCTCATAGATATTTCATGGCAGTCACAAGACAATCTCGTCCTTGTGTATCTTTACATGGTCTTCCCTCTGTGTGTGTCTGTCTCTGTTTGTAAGAACACCAGTCATCTTGGATTAGGGCTCACCCTTAAGTTACCTCTACAAAGACCCTATTTACAAATAAGATCACATCCTGAGGAACTGAGGGCTAAGATTTCAACATCTCTTTTTTTATAAGGAAACACAATTCAACCCAATAACATCTTCCTACATAATAATACTGGATCCAGTTGGTTTTACAGATTAGTTCCACAGAACATTTCAGGAATTGATCATTCCAAGACTACACATCTTGTATAACTACCCAAAAGTCTAAGAGGCAGGTGTAACAGTGATACCAAAACCCAGTGAGGACAGTACAAGAATGGAACATCAGAGATGAATCCTGCCCAGGGACTCTGGTCACATACAGTAGCATGAGTGAATCTTAGATACTTAGTGTTGGATGAAAAAAGCAAATTGCAGGAACCACTTTTATAAAGTTAAAAAAACTTAAAAATACATTTTTCAAGGATACATACATATGTACATAGAAACTATTAAAAAAAGGGGATAAGGAAAAAGGTCATTGTTAAACAGACTATGTTTTTTGACCCCAATATAATTAAATGTAAGTAAATAATCAACTCAGGGAAAACCCAAGGTCAAGAACCATGGTTCCCTCAGGGATAGGGAGTTGGAGAGCAATGTGTGAGAATGCAGCGCCAAGGTAAACGCAGCTGTTGGTGATGACCTGATTCTTAAAGTAAATGGTGAATTCATAAATGCTCATTTTTATTGTCACCCTTCCTAACCCACAATTATATAACATATTCTTTTCTTCTCTTTAAAATTCTCTTTTGAGTTTTAAAAAATACTAAATAGACACTGTCTCATTGAATTGCTATTTTGGAAGTCAGTGTGGTCAGGGCTGACTTAAGTCTGTCACGTGACTAGGGAGTTTTTACTCAGATGATTGTAGGATCTTTCTTTACTTCTATAATTTAAAAACTTTTCTAGGATGTGCCTACATGTAAACAAGAATGTTCTCAGCAGTTACTCTAGCAATTTGGTTTGCAACCATTTGGGCGGTAGCCATGCAATCCAGTTTAACAATTTGAAAATATTGAATTCGAGTGTTTTTGCTAAAGATTTAAGGAAACCAAGAAGAGCTCTTTCCCTTCCTAAAATGACCTAAATACACACTTCCATTCCCAGAGAGTAAAAAGATGGGTTTCTAGTGATGAAATTCAAATTAACTACCACTAACATAGCCCCCTTTTGCCCTTTCTTCTGGTCTCTGCTAAGCACCACTCCTACTCTGGAAGAGGTGAGCGCCTGGGCACAGTCCTTCGACAAGCTAATGCTCACTCCCGCAGGAAGGAATGCTTTCCGTGAGTTCCTCCGAACGGAATTCAGTGAAGAAAACATGCTTTTCTGGATGGCATGTGAGGAACTGAAAAAAGAAGCTAATAAAAGCATTATTGAGGAAAAGGCAAGGATCATATATGAAGACTACATTTCTATTCTTTCTCCTAAAGAGGTATGCACTTACCAATAAGTTTTGTCCCAGGAAGCTGTGGATAAAATTAACCCTGTCAGTGTTTGGTCACCTGGCACAGTTACAGCTACTCCAAATACAGAAAGTGACTCCACCTACTATTCGTAACACAGTTACCCTTGAACAACCCTGGTTTTAACTGTGCAGGTCCACTTATATGTGGATTTTTCCCAATAAATACAGTAGAGTACTGTAAATATATTTTTCTCTTCCTTGTGCTTTTTTAATAACATTTTCTTTTCTTTAGTTTACTTTATTATAAGAATATAGTATATAATACACATAATATACAAAATAAGTGTTAATTGACTGTTCATGTTACCACTAAGGCTCCCAGTCAACAGAAGCCTATTAGTAAAGTTCTGGGGAGTCAAAAATTGTATGTGGATTTTCAAATGCACCAGGGTCAGTGCCCCTCATCCTCATCTTGTTCAAGGGTCAACTGTATTCAAATCCTTTTGACTATGGTCCCCAAAATGGTCTTCAATATACCCTGAAATCTGTGAAAGATTTTGTGTATTTTTCTGGAAAAAGTATGCCAGAAGTTGTAGTCTATGCATTTTATTATTAATACTGCTTAAAAACAGTACACCTCATCAGCATTTCTTTAAATAAATTTATCCTTTTATTCTGAGCAAAATCTTTCCTATAGGCCTCTTTATTTTTGTATGGTAACATCACTAACATACTGATGCTTCAGAGTTTTTCCCCAGGATGTCCTTTTTTAATATCAGAGAAGTTATGAGTGAAATTAAGCAAGTTGTCATCTCTCAGAGTTTTTGTTCCTTTAATGTCAAAATGTAGGAGCTTAGGCTGATCTCAAAACAAAGTGCCTTGTAGCTCTAATTATAAAATAGTCATGATTCCTACTATGTGCTAAGAATATAAAGTTAATAAAACAGGGTCTTTCCTGGCAGGGAACTCACACGCAGGGGCCAGAATGACATGGAGTCCCTAACAGGGTCCTCGCAGGGGCAGGTACAGTGAGCCATCAACAGTGGGGAGCGGCAGGAATGAGGGAGATACACTGGGAGAGGCCTAAGACTGACCAAGGATAATAGGAAGGAAATTATGAGAAACACAATGGATGAAGACACCCAAGAGGACAAGACTAGATGGGCCAAGGATAAAAGGATGTAGTCACATCACAGTGAAAGCGTCAATAGTTTGGTGTGGCATGTTGACCAAACGTTTAGGCAGCAGCAGGAGGAAATTAAGAAAAGTGGATTGTCTGAGAACATCAAGAAATTGGGAGCCATGCTGAGCTTTTCTGCTGTCTATCTGAGATGTCCTTGGATTTTAGACAGGTAATATCATCAAGTGTAAAGTTTGAAAGACCAATATGGCCACAGAATGAATTAGGAGAAGACCAGAAGCAGGGGACTGACTGAGTAGTTCAAACAGTTGTGATAAGAACCTGAGAGGCCCATGGAGGCTTCTCCAGGGGTGAGTGCAGCCCTGCAGATAAGCTTGGGAGGTTGAGAAGCCTTCCCAGGACAGGGAGTGACATCTAAACCAAGACCTGAAGGAGAGAAGTACACTCAGCCAGGAGGAGGAGGGGGAAAGGTGTATTCTAAACAGAAGCAACAAAGACAAACTAATTCTATCTCCCTTTTTTTAAAAATTCCAACTGAATTCCAAGTTCTTTAAATTTGTGCATGAAATGGTGAGCTGGGAAATTAGTGGAAGCAGATCGTGAAAAGGCTCATAAGTTTCAATGTGGAACTTGTAAGCTTGGGACTTGATCCCAAGATCAAGGCAAGCCAGCTCAAGGGCTGAAGCTGGAGTGTCTGGTTTTGCACTTTACAAAGATCCCTCTGGCTGACTCCCTGGAGACTCCTCAGGTGGGACCCAGAATCTATTTCGCAAGCCTTCCAGAGGCTTCTGCTGCCACTAAAGTTTGAAAAACCCTTTTTATTATGCATTCACTTTCTTTTGGCAGTTTAGATTTTTGGATGACTTTGGTTGATTTGGGATAATGGGGAGAAGGGTTTTCAGGAACCACCATAGAGGACACATGGACAGAACCAAGGGGGAGGAGGGAGGCTGGGAAGGGAGGTGGGGTTGAAGGGGGTGGGGGGAGGGGAGGGGAGAGGATGCAGACAACTGTAATTGAACAATAAAGTAATTATTAAAAAAATAAAAATTAGAACAAGCTTTGGGAGTTTGGGATGGATTTCCCAAGAGAACCATATCTAATACTCTTATTTGTTTCTGTTGACAGGTCAGCTTAGACTCCCGAGTAAGAGAAGTCATCAATAAGAACATGATGCAGCCATCCCAACACATATTTGATGATGCACAATTCCAGATTTACACCTTAATGCACAGAGACTCATATCCCCGATTCATGAATTCTGCTGTCTATAAAGATTTGCTCCAGTCCTTATCTGAGAAATCAGTTGAAGCATAGGATGTTATCAAATATATTTATTATTAATAAAATATTAAAAACTCATGGATGAAGTCTAGTACAGGGAATTTAGAGGTAGCAGTGTCTTCTGCTGGAGTAATAGGCTATTTTAATAGCAGATGCTTCCTTCCACTAAAGGTGATATATTCACAATATAAATTGCAGCCACCTTTAGTGATACATTTGAAAAAATGGGTATGGCTGTCTTAGAAAGATAGTATATTTACATTTACAGTAACAGTAACATATCCCAAATGGCAAGGATACACTAGAAGACTCCATACTGCCTGGAGCATGTACATCCACTGGAGCACATTGGGCTGTTTTTGTTTTGCATGAGTTTAGTACCTGATTACTAGCCTCCCAAAGAAAAGATATTTGGGTGTTTCTCAGATACTCCTTCTTTCCAACAAGTTCAGTTTTGGATATGTCACTTACCAGAGCCATTCCAAGACCCAAATTCTCATTTCTTAAAGATATGACCTCTTCTTGTAAAAAAAAAAAAAATGGGATCCCACTTAATCTTAGAATACATGTCTGTAGATAAATATGTGTGTGTATATCTATCTATAGTTAATGTGAAGTGCTGTGCTCTGAAGTGTATCAATCTCAAATGTTTGGTAAGAGAAGTAGTGCTTAGAAAATTCTTTTTTTGAAAATTTACCATTATCTTATCAGAATCTGCCAACCTAAAGAACAAATTTTTAAGTTCACCACTTGGTCATATTCATAACAAAACTTTCAAATAAGCATATTTCCATTTTATTATTGAAATAAATATGGGTATTTTCACTCTAAAAAATAAAGCACAAGAATTTTACCTCAATCTTTATTTTTTATGTAAATATTTGGGAAATATAAGATTAAGTAAGTATGGATACATGTGAGATATCTTTAAACTCCCACGTGAGAATTTTGCTTTTAGATCCCACTATTTTTATGACAGACAAATGAAATAACTTCATAGCTTACTGGTCAAAGTCAAAAACTGGTTTGTAAACCTAAACTTCCTGAAGTAGTGATAGTAGCCCATTACTACTATGAATGGGAAAGACATCTACAATGCGGGGACTGTGAAAGACATTCAAACCTGGAATTGTTTGAGGAGTAGGTTAGAAATTAATTGGCAAGAGGCCCATAGTATGCTTTAGCCCTAAATGTGATGCTTTCCTCTCAGTTATCTCCCTAACCTGGATCTTCAGCCTGACTATTTCTGCATTACTTTCTTCAAATCCCAAACCTAAGCCCCTCGCCCTTACTCTTGGTAAACCATTTTACCTCCTAATCTACTACGGCAATGGTGTCCCTAACTCCCTTCAACATCCTGTGTAAACCACAAATACGTATAGATCAGCCTCTATCCCTGCCTCCTGCAGTCCAGTCCCGAAGAATGAAGTGTCATTTCCTCCTTTCCAAGGCATCGACTCCTTATATATGTTTTTTATTCCACATTTTTTCATTCCAAAATATTCCATAATTCTTATTTTTTCATTAGATGAAGAGGACATAATTGAAATTAAGGCATAAACGCTGCCCTCTAGTACTTTTCATTCAAGTATGGGCAGCAGATGTGTCTATGACAGCTACAATGAAGTGTAGTTAGGTAGTGTAACACTGAAGAACTAAGCTGTGGAATCTTGAAGAGCTATGGAAAGGTTTCAGCAGAGGCAACACCAAAGCTAAAACCAATAAAACAAAATGAGTGTGTGAGAGTGTGTGTGTGTTTGGGGGGTTGGGGGGCACAGAGGTGTAGGGCAGGTGTTTGTAACTGAAGCAATTCCAAACCAAATGCTGGGCAGGAGGTAACTGGAGAGAGCTAATGGTTGAGATTTTAGGATGGAGTACTGACTTTGGGATTTTTCAACACATAGATGAATGAGATTGCCTGGAGAATTACAGTACAGGAAGAGCTAAGGAAGAATCCTTGCAAGGATGGAGAGAAACAAGAATTCCCAAAAGAGATTTGGAAGGATCTGTCTCCTCAGTACAGGAAAGAAGAAAGCCAGGGCATGTAGGGGTATAGCAGCAAATGAATGGGAGTGCTCCAAGGGGACAGTGGTACACAGTGGTAAATTAAATGCTTTTACCTAGAACTTTGCTCCATGGACTTTTCCCTATTCTCTGATATCTTCACCTTGATTTTTCCCACACTGTAAGTACCCCTGGATTCCCCAGTTAAAAACTGGCCTTACATAATTGGTGATTCTTCTTCCTCATGACTTTTCACAATAGTCCACTCCTGCTGTCTCCACCCCTTGTCTCCTCATTCACTCCCTGAACAGTCCAGGGAGGTGTCTATCAACACCATTTTCCTGGTCTTCTCCGTGGACTGCTCAGGTTCCTGACATCACTGACAATGCCTTGCTGGAACCACCACTTCCTGTTCTTTTGAGGTGCTCTCCTCACTCTCCATACTTTCTCTCACCTTTATCCATAGGTGGCAGAGCACAGCAGCTAAGGGTTTGGGCTGTGAAGCCAGACTTCCTAACTCCTCCATTCACTGTGCGGAGCCTTTCTGGATCTGTTTTCTTTTCCATATCAATGGGGATAATCATGGTACCATATCCCTAGCATTGCTGTGAGGATTAAAACTACCAATCCATGTAAAATATAGTAAGCATTTATTACATGGAAGTTAGTGCTATTATTACTTGCTCACTAAATGACATGGCCCCTAAATGATAAATTAAAAGCCAGGTTTGGGCTTTGTCTTACTTTTCTGACTAATCTATATACTTTCCCTAGGTTCTCATCTTCCCTCCTCATTGTTTAAAGAACTACCAGTATACTCATGGCTACCAAACAGGATCTAGTCTAGCCTTTCTCCCGAACTTCAGAATCAGCTGCTGGTTGGAAATCTCCACTTGTATATTCCTAGGATGAGTGAAACTCATCATAATTTTGACTTATCTCCCCACTGCCTCACCCTCCTCCTAGCCCGGCCCCTGCCCATAGCCCCAATCACTTAGCCAGTCACCAAACCTCATATATGGTTGTTAAATTTGTCTCTTCCCACTCTTTCTCCTCTCAGACAGAATCACCAAGCCATGCTAATTTCATCTCCTAAATATTTCTTATGTGTCTCTTCTCCTTCTCTCTCTGACCCCCATTATCTCTCACCTGTCAGCATCTTTGCTCAAAGGCCTCCTAACAGGTCTCCCTGCACCCATCTCTGCCATTCAAATCCACCTTTCAAAATGCCAAAGGGTGATCATTCGCATATACACATCCACTTGTCACTGTCCCTCCACTTCTTCGAATCTTTAGTGGTTCCCAATTACCTGGAGTACAATACCAAAGTTTTGGCATGGTGTATAAGCAAGGTCCTCTACAGTTGGATTACCAGCTCCCTAGCTATCCCCACACATGTTTTAGACTCCAGAATATATGCTTATAGAAAAGGAACATATACAATATCACACTTTCCTAAATGTTCATGAGAATTTGGTTTATACTTTCTGTATCCCCTACCCCCTCTCTAAAATGCCACCCTTCACTCAGCTAACTCCCATCATTCCTTCAAAATTTACCTCACATATTACCCCTTCCAAGAAACCTCACCTGACCTCCTAAGTCATATTTCCATTGTGTGGGGTGCCATTCTTTAGTGTTCCGGGACTAATATGTACAAATATTTATCATCTCAGTTGGTAAGATCCAGGGGCATTGAAAATGTACCTTATCAATTATTTTATATATAATACAGTATTTGTCACTTAAAAATAGATACATGTTCTGAGAAATGTGTTGTTATGAAATTTCTTCAGTGTGGGGACATCATAGAGGTGCACTCACACAAACCTAGAAGGTACAGCCTATTACACACCTATGCTATGTGGTATATAGCCTATTGCTCCTGGACTACAGACCTGTACAGCATTTTACTCCACTAAATACTGTAGGCAATTGCAACACAATGGTAAGTATTTGTGTATCCAAATATATCTAAATATAGAAAAGGTATAGCAAAAATATAGGATAAAAGATAAAAAATGGTGCTGCTGTCTAGAGCACTTATCACAAGTGGAGCTTGCAGGAGTGGAAGGTGTTCTGGGTGAGTCAGTGAGTGGTGAGTGGAGGTCAAGGGCTGGGACATTACTGTGCACTACTGTAGACTTTATAAGCACTGCACACCTAGACTACACTAAGTTTATAAAACAACACGATATTAAGTCAAGAGATTTAACATGAGCTTGCAAAGAAAATGATGCAATCAAGAGACACAGTATGTATGAGGCTCTGCTGGTATAATATGGCATATAGTTTCACAGTCAATTTTTTTATAAGTAGAAAAAGAACACTCTAAAATGACAATAAAAAGGATAGTATTGTATAGTAAATACACAAACCAGTAATATATTCATTTATTACCCCTGTCGAGTGTTAGGCACTGAACATAATTGTATGTACTATACTTGTATTTGGCTGGCAGCACATAGGTTTGTTTATACCAGTATCACCACAAATGTGTGAGTAATGTGTTGTGTTAAGATGGCTATGACATCACTAGGCAATAGCAATTTCTCAGCTCTATTGTAATCTTAGGGGGCCACCATCGTATATGCAGTCCATCGCTGAGTGAAATGTCATTATGTAGCATATGGCTCTATTTAGCCTAGAGCAGTATTCAATAAATGTAGAACTGAAAGTTTTAACATGAAAACTGAACTTCCTATAGCTAAAAAATAAAAATTCCATTTCAAATTTGTTTTGTAATGTGTCACATCTCAGAGAAATATCATCATAGCCCATGTGACCACAGAACTGTCACTATGGATGAATTCAGTGGATAAATCTGTAGTGCCATCTATGTATATGAATAAATCCTGAAGTCACTACCACAGTATCTTACAAATTCCATTCCAAGATTTTTTTTGTAAAATTAAAAAATAAAATTTGACAAGCTAATTTTGTTACAATAGATAGCTCTCCATTTGGAAAAATATGTATGTAAACAAATATAAATTCCAAATGGTTTAAAGACCTAAAAGCCTTTTTAAAAGAACATTATAAGAATCAGAATGGCTGTCATAAACAAATCAAGAAACAACAAGTGCTGGCAAGGTTGTAGAGAAAAGGGAACCCTAGTGCATTGTTGCTGGGGCTGCAGACTGGTGCAGCCACTGTGGAAAACAGTATGGAATTTCCTCAAAAAACTAAAAATGGAACTGTGTTTTTAAACAGCAATTCCCTGCTTGGATTATACCCTAAGAATCCTGAAACACCAATCCAAAAGAACCTATGCGCCTCTATGTGCACAGCAGCACAATTTATAATAGCCCAGTACTGGAAACAGCCTGAGTGCCCGTCAGTAAATGAGTGGATCAAAAAACTATGGTACATTTACACGATGGAATTCTATGCAGCAGAAAGAAAGGAGCTCCTATCCTTTGTGACAACATGGACGGAACTAGAGAGCATTACACTAGGTGAAATAAGCCAGGTGGTGAAAGGTAAATGCCATATGATCTCACTTATTAGTGGAACCTAATGAACAAAACAAACAAGCAAACAAAATATAACCAGAGACATTGAAATAAAGAACAAACTGCCCTAGCTGGTATGGCTCAGTGGATTGAGTGCTGGCCTGCAAATCAAAGGGTTGTCGGTTTGATTCCCAGTCTAGGGCACATGCCTGGGTGTGGGCCAGGTCCCTGGTAGGGGGTGCTCAACAGGCAACCACACACTGATATTTCTCTCCCTCTCTTTCTCCCTCCCTTCCCCTCTCTAAAATAAACAAATAAAATCTTAAAAAAAAAAAAAAAAAGAACAAACTGAGAGTAACCAGAGGGGAGAGGATGGGGAGAGGGGAGGGAAACAGGGGAAAGAAGGGAAAGGATCATCAAGGAACATGTATAAAGGACCCATGGACAAAGCCAAAGGTGCAGTTAGGATTGAGTGCGGGAGGGGAAGACTGGTGGAGGAAAACTGGGGACAATTATAGTTGAACAATAAAAAATAATTAATTTAAAAAGAAAGAAAAAAAATTTAAAAAATTAAAGAAGTTTTAAAACAGGCAGTACCTGACTATTGAAGCAGGGGTCATGGCCTCTTTTCCCTTAGATTATCATATTTAAAAATGGTGACAGCCAACACATCACTAGCCATCTGGTGCGAATGAATCAAAAAAACACTGTTTCTTTTTTGTCAGATTGGCAAAAGACACTTTTTTTGGTGTGCTAAAGAATTTTAGTAATTAAATCATGTGTGCCATGAAATGAAAAAGGTTGAAAAGTACTGATCTGGACCTTTTGCTATGTAGTCTTACTGTACAGGAGTCTTTTATAAGTGCTGCTGACTGAACGCTGCCCACGTTACTTTTGTATATTTACCAGGCCACAGCAGGGCAGTCACTTTCCATTGCCTCCCACTTGCTCTTAGTTAACGTGCCACGTAAAGAATAAACAGTGTTATGTAACATCAGTACCTTCTTAAATCGATCAGTATGGATAGATAGTTTAAAAAATAATTGTAACAGACTCTACAGTGCTGTGAATGTTAACCATTTTGAGATTGGGTGGAGGGAGGCAGATTCAAAGACGTAGATCCTTTATAGAAAGTTTACCATTTCGACTTCCGACAAGATGGCAGCATAGGTGAATGCGCCGTGCCTCCTTGCACAGCCAAACAAGGAAAAAAACAGAAATTTATCTAAACAAAAACAGCCAGATCTGACAGAAAATCGAATTGAGAGGAAGTCCGACAACCAAGGAATTAAAGAACATACATTCATCCAGTCTGGTGAGCCGGGAGGAGCAGGGCGGAGGGAGAGCACTCGGCGACTCCACGGTGAGCTGGTGAGCAGACGGCAGGACCGCGGTTAGAGGGGCGGTTCCCGCGGGGCTGCAGCACACTGAGATGGGGGTGCCTGACCAAAGCCCGGCCAGCGCCCGGCTCATCCGGACCCAGCAGGGCTGAGACTGGTGGATCCAGCAGGTCCGCATTCGAGTGTGCAGACAAATCGGGAGAGAAAGCAGGGCGCAACCCATCGGCGCAGATTGAGAGCACCTGTGGGGGTGGAGTCGGCGGCAGGAGGAACTCCCGGCCTCATAAGAGAGTTCGTTGGGGAGACCCACGGAGGATTGGAGCTGTGCAGCCCGTCCACCACCCCGGAGCGACCCGTGGAGCTGGTGCAGAGGGGCGCAAATTGCTTGCAGGAGGCGGTGTGCGTGTGGAGAGCAGAGCAGGCACCATTGTGCTCTCAGGTCCCGCCCCCACAGGCTATGTTACAGCACAACTACCAGGAGTTTCCCTGCCCAGGTGAACACCTAAAGCTCCACCCTCCTTACAGTAACAGGCTCACCGAGGGAAAAAAAAATGGCCCAAAGAGAGGAACAGATCAAAGCTCCAGAACTAACCGACCAAGAGATAAACAACCTATCAGATGCACAGTTTAAAACCCTAGTAATCAGGATGCTCACAGAATTCGACGAAAAATTATCAAAATTGCTTGAACAAATGAGGAGAGATCTGCAGGGAACCAATAGGGATAAGAAGGAAACTGGGACTCAAATCAACAGAGTGGACTAGCAGAAAGAAAAAAACATCCAACCAGAAAAGAATGAAGAAACAAGAATTCAAAAAAACAGAGGAGGGGCTCAGAAACCTCCAGGACATCTGTAAACAGCCCAACTTATGGATCATAGGGCTGCCAGAAGGAGAAGAAGAAATCCAAGGAATTGAAAACTTATTTGAACACATAATGATGGAGAATTTCCTGAAGCTGGTGAAAGAAATAGACTTTTGGGAAGTCCAGGAAGCTCAGAGAGTCCCAAAGAAGTTGGACCCAAAGAGGAACACACCAAGACACATCATAATTACATTACCCAAGATTAAAAATAAGGAGAGGATCCTAGAAGCAGCAAGAGAAAAGGAGACAGTTACCTACAAAAGAATTCCCATAAGACTGTCAGCTGATTTCTCAAAAGAGACCTTTCAGGCAAGAAGGGGCTGGAGAGAAGTATTCCAAGTCATGAAAGGCAAGGACCTACATCCAAGAATACTCTATCCAGCAAAGTTTTCATTTAGAATGG
Source organism: Micronycteris hirsuta (assembly GCA_004026765.1). NCBI lineage: Eukaryota > Metazoa > Chordata > Mammalia > Chiroptera > Phyllostomidae > Micronycteris > Micronycteris hirsuta. The sequence goes on along the minus strand of PVJI01012943.1, from coordinate 35,030 downwards.
AAGGGCAGATAAAGTGCTTCTCAGATAAGGTCAAGCTCAAGAAGTTCATCACCACCCAGCCTTTATTGTATGAAATGTTAAAGGGAGTTATATAAGGTGTCGCGGATTTCGACCCGCAAAATCCGTGGGGGGATGGCCCCGATCGCGTGAATCAATCTTACCCAGTGACACGCTTGGAAATGAGAATCCGGCAGCCACGGGTCTTTTCCATCACCTCCATTTCGGGAAAAAGACCTCATGGGTTGCTTAGCCGGGGCTTTTATTAGAGGCATTAAGACACATTTACATTGGATTGATTATTCATGGATTAAGCAAAACAGGGGTAAGATTACTCATTAGCAGGGCATTAGGATGTAAATTCAGGTCCAGTGGCAGACAGGACCAGGTTAATGTAATATGCAGGGGTCAGCAAGCCAGAACTTTTTAAGATACATCTTTGCCAAATTCCTATTAGAGAATTCCCATTCCACAGACATGATCCACACTTGCTCACACGGGAATCACACGGAGCTGTGCTCAAAACGTGTAAATTCTCAGGACTGCGTGTTTATATGCGTGTGGAAATCACTGCCACAATAAGGTATGGAGGAATATCAACAGGGGAGTGGTTGGGGGACAGGGTGGGAACAGGGCACAGAATAAGTAGCATAAATGGTAGGTAGACAACAGACAGGGGGAGGTTAAGAATAGTATAGGAAGTGCAGAAGCAGAAGGACTTAAGTGTATGACCTATGGACATAACTAAAGGATGGGGAAAGGGGGGGTAAGCGGGTGGGGGGCAAGAAGGGGGGAAGAGTGGGACAACTGTAACAGCATAATCAATAAAATATAGTTAAAAAAAAGAAAGTTTACCATTTCCCTGAAACTAAAGATTTCAGATGACTACAAATATCAAGTGGGTACATAATAAAAAATAAGACCTCTTGCATTCTCTGAATCATGGAAATTTTAATTTAAAAGATAACTACATATTGTCTTTAGCTCTTGCTAAAACAATGATGACATTCTTTTAAAATTAATCACAATCCTTCCCTAGCTAGTGTGGTTCCATTGGAGCATAGTTCTGTAAACCAAAAGGTCGCAGGTTTGATTCCCTGTCAGGGCACATGCCCAGGTTGTGGGTTTGGTCCCCAGTCAGGGCTTGTACAAGAGGCAATCGATGGATGTTTCTCTCTCACATCAATGTTTCTCTCCCTCTCCCTACTCCTCTCTCTAAAATCAATAAGCATGTCCTTGGGTGAGTATAAAAATAAAGTAAAATCAATCACTGCCCTGAAGTACTTACAGTCTTCCCTTTCTTCTTCTCCACCTTCTCAGACTCCTATCCAAATGAGTTGTGTCTTCTTAATTCAAATTTAGTAAAACATGGGTTTTCCCACAGAAGTCAATACTATACTTCCTAGGAAGGAGTATTGCCATTTGCAAAGACTGAGCAGTATTTTTCAGCACACAGCCTGTGGCAATCTGTAAGTCATGGCCGTGATAAGAATCTTTAGGGAAAATAAAGCTGAGGTGAAAGATAATGGACACAAGGGTGGGGTTAGGGGCTGGAAAATAGAGACCATCTAGTTCTTGTAGGAAAAGTGGGGAGGTCCTTAGAGACCAGTGCTAGGAAGGTAGCTGACACTAATAGACCTTAGAGATTTGCTGTGGGCTCTGAATCCTCAGAAATAGGAGGAATAGAAAATAAGATTGATAGCAATACACTTCTTTATGTTAATTTCTCCTTTCTGGTGATTTGCTGACCTACTCTAGCACTTTAGATTGCCCTGATATTTGACCTCAGTGAATACTTTAGAAATACAACTATCTTTTTATTCTGAAAGTAAGCTGCTTGGAAAAGACTGAATTATACTAAACTATAATTTTAGCTCACGGCCTATGAATAGTCTCCCTCTCATAGCATCATGAGGACCATCAGCAAGTCTCATGAACCTAGCTCTTTGCCTCCCATGAACAACTTGACTGGAGAAGTGTTGTAGTTACATCAACATTCTCCTGATCCCACCTATCCATCATTCTTATAGGAGTTAACGTTGTTATTACTGTTTTATGTTCTTTTTCCATGCTAATTATAATCCAATAGGCAACCATACATTGTCATATTAACAATATTAAACCATCCTTTACATGAGAAAACATGTTTATAATAATGCAACTAATGTTCCACTACTCTTAACCATTAACCCCAGGATTATTTTGGAGACTTTGCATAAATATAGTTTAACCAAAACATTAGATTGAGAATCTAATAACAGAATCTAAAAATTCTTCTTTATTGAAAAGTATACTAGAAATGCTAACTCATGCCCCTACATGTAAGTGTGGCTTTTTCAAATTTTGGAAGTTGTCCATTGGTCTTAGGAACCAAAAAGTTGGTGCAAGTTCAAATAAAAGTAATAAAGCTAATTGCCTCTTCAATAATCATTTCACTACTTATACTAATTATACCAGTCATAATAACTATCTCTAATATTCAGAAATACATTCTATACCCAAACTGTGTAAAAACTAAAATCTCATATATCTTTATCACCAGCCCAATCCCCACTGTAATGTTTACCTACTCCAGCCAGGAACAGTAATTTCTAACTGACACTGAATAACAATTCAAACTATGAAACTATCATTCAGTTTCAAGCTAGACTAGTTCTCAGTGCCATTTGCTCATATACCAGTAGCACTGCACTACTCATCACATGATCTATTATGGAATTCTCAATATGATGTAGGCACTCAGATCCAAATATCAATGTATTCAAGTGCCTTCTAGTATTTTCTCATCACAATACTAGTCCTAGTTACCACCCACAATCTTTTTCAATTTATTGGCTGAGAAAGAGTAGGAATTACACCATTCCTGTTAATTGGTTGATGATACCACTGAGCAGGTACTAATAATGCCACCCTGAGAGCAATATTATATAACTGTATTAGAGATACTGGATTTATTATATCAATAGCATGATTCCTATTTAACCCTAACACATGAGAAAGACAATAGATCTTCTTACTAAACTTTGATAACACCAACTTCCCACTGACTGGATTCCTCCTAGCTGCTACCAGTAAATCAGCCCAATTCAGACTACCCATGACTATCTTCTGTCATGGAAGGCTCTACACCCGTCTCAGCACTATTCCACTCAAGTAGTCATTTCTCTACTAATCTGACTCTACCCACCAACAGAAAACAATTTAATTCAAACAATAATATTATGCTTAGGAGAGGTCACCACACTGTTTATAGCAATTGATGTCCTCACCCAAAATAGCATTAAAAAACTATAGCTTTCTCCACCTCAAGCCAACTAGGCCTAATAATAGTAACCATCAGGTTTAACAAATACTATCTAAGCACTTTGCTGTGTGTGTACACATGCATTTTTAAAAGCCGTACTATTCTTATGTTCAGGGTATTCTTATTTCCAGCCTAAATGATGAACAAAATATTTGAAAGATAGATGGACTGTTCAAAGCACTGCCCATCACTATCACCACACTCATTATTGGAAGCCTGGCACTAACAGGAATACTTTTCCTAACAGGATTTTATGCCAAAGACCTAATTATCGAAACTGCTAACTGATCATATACCAACACCTGACCCCTACTAATCACTCTCCTTGCTACATTCCCTAACAGGACAATTATATTTAAAAAAATTTTTGAGAGTTCCAGCCAAGATGGAAGTGTAGGTAGAAACCCTTTGCTTCCTTGCACAACCAAAAGGAGGATAACAACGAAGCTAACGTCAATAAACAACCAGAAGCGCCAGAAAATCAAACTGCAAGGAACTCCGACAACCACAGAATTAAAGAAACAGTCAAACAGAACAACCAGACCAGTAAGGGGGCGGACGGAGAGAAACCATGGTGAGGCGATAGACCGTGGGAGTGGGGCTGGCTTTGGCGAGGCAGCAGGCTGCACCGGAGGTGCTGATGTAAGGGGAAACTGAGACTCAGAGGGGACTGTGGACTACAGCAGTTGCCATGGTGGGAGAAACTCTCAGTCTCACACGCGAGTCCATTGAAAAGTGCACTAGAGATGAGCAGGTGAGCTGCACGGTTTCCTCTCTGGCTCCCTCCCCTCCCCCCACAGGCATCATGGCAGCTCAGCAAGGAGGTTTTCCCTGCCCTGGTGAATACCTAAGGCCCTGCCCTCTTACAACTTAACAGGGGCCCTGGGCAAAGAAATAGGGCCAAAATGAAAGAACAGAGCAAAACCTCAGAAAAAAAGCTAAACAAAGAGGATATAGCCAACATATCTGATGGAGAATTTAAAGCCCTGGTAATTAAAATGCTCACAGAACTGATTGAGCCTGGTTGAAAAATGAAAGATACCCAAATGAAATAAAACAAAATATTCAGGAAACCAACAGTGACAGAAAGGAAACCAGGACTCAAATCAATGATTTGGAACAAAAGGAAGAAATAAACATCAAAATAGAACAGAATGAAGAAACAAGAATTCAAAAAAACGAGGAGGCTTACAAATCTCCAGGACAACTTTCAACATTCCAACATCAGAATCATAGGGGTGCCAGGAGGATAAGAGAAACAACAAGAAACTGAAAATGTATTTGAAAAAATAAGGAAGGAGAACTTCCCCAATCTGGCAAAGGAAATGGACTTCCAGGAAGTCCAGGAAGCTCAAGAGTCCCAAAGAAGTTGGACCCAACTAAGCACACACCAAGACACATCATAATTACATTACCCAAGATTAAAGATAAGGAAAGAATCTCAAAAGCAGCAAGAGGAAAGGGAAGAGTTACCTATAAAGGAGTGCCCATAAGACTATCAGCTAATTTCTCAAAAGAAACCTTGCAAGCAAGAATGGGCTGGAAAGAAGTATTTGAAGTCATGAAAGGCAAGGACCTACAACCAAGAATACTCTATCCAGCAAAGCTTTCATTTAGAATGGAAGGGGAAATAAAGTATTTCCCAGATAAGGTCAAGTTAAAGGAGTTCATCATCACCAAGCCATTATTAGATGAAATGTTAAAGGGACTTACCTAAGAAAAGGAAGATCAAAAATATGAACAATAAAATGACAACAAACTCAAAACTATCAACAAATGAACCTAAAAAGATAAAAGAAAGAAAAACAATGAAAACAAAAACTAAGCAAACTAGAACAGGAATAGAATCAGAGAAATGGACACCACATGGAGGGTTTTCAGTGGGAAGGGGGAGGGGAGGAATAGAGGGGGAAAGGTACAGGGAAGAAGAAACATAATTGGTAGGTATTAAATAACAGGAAGAAGTCAAAAATGGTATAGGAAATAGGGAACTCAAAGAACTTATATGTACAACCCATGGACATGAACTAAGTGGGGGGATGCTGGAGGGTTGGGGGGTGCAGGGTGGAGGGGGGATAAAGAGGGAAAAATTGGGAAAACTGTAATAGCATAATCAATAAAACACTTTAAAAAATAAAAAAAAAAAAACATTTTTTTACATTAGTCAGTGAGATCGACAATTTTGGCAGCAAACTGCTGGTACCATTCCTTTCCCAGTGTTAAATTTTCTTGATAGAGGCTACTGTGTTTCGAAAAGCAAATTTTTATTCTTACTGCTATCTGATAAGTTACAGAGGATGGATATTAGTACTTCCATTTCAGTTTTACACTCACAGCAGGTAATAATCTTATCCAAGTTTTACACCCCAGTTGAGATGTGGCACTGGGTATAGAACCCAGTTTTCTGATTTTTCCCCCCTTGTCCACTATGTACCTCAGTTGCTGCAAGACTGGGTTATCCAACCTACACCCAAAGGAGTCCAAATGAATTTTATAAAAATATCGTTATAGCCCTGGCCACTGTGGCTCAGTTGGTTGGAGCATCATCCCATAGCTGAAAGGTTGCGGGTTGACTCACAACTAGGACACACCCTAGGTTGCCTGCAGATTCTTGAAGTTTTCTTATAATTACAAAATAAACCATGTTTGTTCAGCTAAGATGTATATAAGAATATGGGCAACACAGTTTGAGAGACTAAAATATGTAAAGAAATTATTTTGTGAGTGGCTGGTTTAAATTGCATGTGGAGAACTGTTTCTAAATTATTTCTTAAAAATTATTTCTGTGGCGGTGACAAGGCCAAGATGGCAGATGGGGACAGGGCTCCTCAGTGGGGCGGGGCCTGGTCCAGAGGCTGAAGAAGAGTTAGAGATCCTGCAGCAGAGCCAGAAGCCAGGTCAGGAGACCTACGGAGTGCGGCGAGGTGGCAGCAGAGTGGCAGCAACAGGGCCACAGGCAAGCTCTCAGCAAGCTGCAGGAACAGTATAGGAGAAATGAAGACAACAGTGCCTTTCACAGAAGCCATGAACAAAAATAATCAACATCATGGAAAATAAGAAATACAAATACTTCACCAAGCAAGACCCACAAATTCGCAAGTGCAATGAGCAGCCATGCCAAACTAGATGGATGATGACATAATGGACCTTGAGTTTAGGAACCTGTAGGAAAGGGGTACAGAGCAGACAACTGGCATGGATGCAACAACTGAGCAATGGAACCAAGATTAGGGTCCCAAGAGGGACTACGCTGGGCCTTAACCCACCTCTGGCCAGTGCTTCGAGGGCCAGGACTGCATCACCCTGTGGGAGGCAGGAGCATGGTCAGGGTACTTGGGCAAGTCCAGAAAGGTGTCCGACACTGGACCTTGAAGTGTATTAACCCTAGAAAGAAATGTGTCCTCTCCACCAGACCTAGGGAGGCTGAGGACTATGAGGATTACTCAAAATGCTACCTACAGTCATTGGGTGACTGGGCTAAGCCCAACATAGGAACTTCAGAATTTTGTTTAAAAAAAAAAATATTCCCAACACTTACAGACACACTGAGGTTCAAGACCCTCTTAGGAGCTCACTGGCCCCTCCCCTTCACCTGGTTACCATTCGACACTGGGCTAGAGAGATGCCAACATTCCACATTCTGAGCCATTGGAGAGGGATGAGTGAGAAGGAAAGAGAGTAGAGTTGTGTGAGCTGTTGGAGAGGAAAGAGTGAAGGGATTTAGGAGCATCTTCTCATCCTGAGCTGACATGGGAGTACACCTGAGAGACTGCTAAAGATCAGGTACCACAGTGCCCACCACCAGGACCACAGTGCTGCTGCACTATGGAGTGCCCACCACAGCAACTGCAGTTACACTGAGGTCCAGAGCACCCACCACTGGAGCCACAGTGCAGCTGAGGTCTGGAGCACGCACCACCATGACCATGGTACCTCTGATATCGAAGTGCTGACCACACGGACCACAGTGCTGCTGAGGTCCAGAGTCTCCAGCAAAAGAACCACAGTGCAGCTGAGGTCTGGAGCACGCACCACCACGACCATGGTGCCACTGAGATCCAGGGCCCTGCACACCGGGGACCACAGTGCAGCTGCAGTCAGGAGTGTGCACTACTATGACCATGGTGCCACTGAGGTCCGGAGCCCCGAGCACTGAGACCACGGTGCTGCCGAGGTCAGGAGCACCCACCACCAGGACAACGGTGACCCTGAGGTCTGAAGTGCCAAACAGAACCTCGGTGCCACTCACAGCCAAAACAATGACCATGATATCCATGCCACTTGACACCAACCTGGACAGTATCCAGGTGAGTTGGGACCCATGAGGCTTCTGGACAATGGATACTAGTTCTAAGCGCAGAGCCCAGGAAACAGGAATACTTCCTGAAAGGGAAGACTCCAGTAACCCTCCTGTATCTCATTTTCCTTTAATAAATTAAGCTTTAAAGCAGGAAAAGCCAACAATGGCAGTGATGGGACTTATGAAAAAGACAATGGAAGTGATGAAGCTTGACCACCCAATAAGAAACTCAAATCCAACAAAAAGTAGTAATGGAGGAAGCCAGCCCACACTCAATGAAAATTTATCTTTCCAGGCTAACACTAAAGTCATGATAGCAAACCTGACCAACAAAGCTCAGAAGTATTGAAGAGAAATTAAAAATCAGTGGGACAAATATGCGCAAAAAAGTGGTGAGGTGTTACTAGGAGGAAAGAATCATCCTCCAAATATGCAAAACAAACTTCAGAGCTTCAAACAACACAGCGTTTGGAGAAAGAAAAGGTGGTCTCTAATTTCACCAGCAGCAGGAGGCAGTGAGGGACATTTCAGTGGGAAGGGAGAAGGAGTGCAGAGAGCTGTAGACAATACAGGAGGAGTTAAAGAAAGCCTGAGCTGAGATAGCTGCAAAGGCCTAGGCCCAGGACCTCCAGGAGAAAGCATTGCTGGAGAGGCAACTGAATGAGCCAGCCATCATCATGCTGGGGGAGAGAGAAGAAACAGAGCTGAAAAGGAAGTCCCAGCCCTTGGAGGGGGCAGCAGAGAGGCATGCTGTTCAGCTGTGCCACCTCCTAACAGAGAGCCTGGACTCACACAGATGTCCCAGCAGTACCGAGAGGAAAAGACCCTCCATAGCTGGTTAAAAATTCAGAAGCGGCAGCTGCAGCAGGAAAAGTAGTGGTCTGCAAAGAGCTCATATGCAGACAGGCGGGAACAGGAGTCCAGGAAGAGCTCACTGCCTGATGTACCAGAAAATCTGCTTGAAAGACAGAGAGCTAGGGAGAGCTCAAAGCAGGGTACTCTGGGGTCTCAAAGACGATCCCAATAGGGAATTGAGTCACAGCTGAACTGCTAGATATTTGAGTCACAGCTGAACTGCTAGATATTTATGTGAGCAGCTTCCCTTAATTAGGTTTTTTCTCTAATTAGCTCCTGTTGATTAACCAGATATTCCTCACATCTCCAGATCAGGTACCACAACCTGCCAAACACTCATACATGAAACCAGGTGGAGAGTTCAACCCCTCAAGGAGTAGGAGTGTGAGTTTCCCTGTTGCTAGGACTTCCTCTGCACACCTGCTAGAGGCATTGGCTGCTTAAACACTCCTGGCACGTGGAAAGGAAATGGGTCTGTGAAGGGGATAGACTCTAAGGATGAGCAAGAATCACCTGAGTTTCGGGGCTGTGAACTGCAGTCCCGGTGAGGAGTGGCTGAGAAAGTCCATGTGGCTAGGATTTGGTAAGGAGCACCCCGGTTTGGAGGCCACAATTTGCAGTATTGGTTTGCAGAAGATAGGACCCCAAAACCTGCTTGTTAGATGGAGATGTGAGTTCAAGTTTTGTTTATATGTTCACAGATTGCCTGCATTCTTACAGTTATAGTTTTAGGCCTGTATGTTTGAGCTAAAAAGGGCAATTCTGTGCTGGCTCCTGAAGAGAGCCTACTGGGTAGGATTTTGGCAGGCTGGAGCATGTAGTGCCATTATCCAATGCCCAACTTGGTATTGATTTGTTATTGTAATAGTGTGTGGCCTACGTACGTTTTGGATTGTGGGGAAAGGTGGTCTGTGGATGGTCCCCTAGATTCCTGTACAACTGGAACAATATTGCCGACAGTTACACAAATGGGATGAAATCTGTTACATCAAGGCATTTATGCCATTGCATAAGATTTCACCAGAAACAGAGGCCCACTTGATGGTGCAGAGAAGGGAAGGGGCCTTGAAACCTCTTCCTGATAGTAAGACACAGGAAGGAAAGGAAAATGAGTAAATCAACCTCATCAATACCCTGAACCCAGGGGACTCAGGGTTGGTGGCAGGAGAGTCTTCCCCATCACCAACCCCTCTACTAGCTACTGCTAGAGTGGGGCCCACAGAGCCAATGCCCCACCCTCGTATGATGAGGGACAGGTCTCCTCCTCGAAGACCTATCAGGGCACCAAGTTTGGCTATGGATCCTCCCTACTCAGAGCAAAGCAGTTTCCTTTGAGGCAGTTCCCTACACGAGGAATAACTCAGGAAGGCCAGCCCACTGACTACTATTGGGCCCATACTTTGTTCTCCACTTCAGACTTACTGACTTGGAAGAATTCCAACCCCTCATATAGGGATGATTCTCCAGAATGGCAGATCTTATCGCCTCCATTTTTGCCATTCATCATCCAAACTGGGCAGATGTAGAGGCTCTCTTTAACATCATGTTAACCACAGATGAGAGATGGCTAGTTATAAATAAAGCAAACAAAAAGTCCCAGTGTCTCTACCAAGAGAATCCCAGTGGGACATCCCCAAGCCAGCCTGGGCAATTCCCTTGACAGAGCCTGACTGGAACCCAAATTGTGGTGGCCTAGCCTTCCTGGAACATTATAGAAAGTGCATACTGGAAGGGTTTAAGAAAGGGGTGCCCAAGCAAAAGAGCCTGAATATGTAGGCCCTTCAGCAAAAGCCAGATGAGGACCCTTCTAAATTTTTAGAAAGAACCTACCAAGCCTATGGAAAGCACACTGATGCTGACCCACAGGCACCAGAAAATGTGCAGATGGTGAACATGACCTTTATTGGACAAAGTGCCACAGATATTAGAAGGAAACTCTAGAAGTTAGTTGGGGCGTTGGGAATGAATCCCTCTCAGCTGGTAGACATAGCCTTTAAAGTCTACAACAGCTGGGAAGCAAGCAAGATAAGGCTGGCCATGGGGTTCTTAGAAACAGGGTGGTGAGACCAGAAGAAGAGGAGAGATCCTAAAGGGAGAAAGTGAGGCCCACTAGGGACCAGTCAATGTGCCTATTGCTAGGAGGAGGGCCATTGGAAAAGGAAGTTCCCAAAACTAAAAAGGGAAAGTAGGAATGAAAAATCTCACCAAGAAATGCTAAAAAGGTGAGGGGAGTCTGATGATAAATGAGGAGGCCCAGGGACTCCCCTGGACATCTCCTGACCTACTACCATTTCTCCACAGGAGCCCTGGATACAGTTAATGGTGGGGAAGCCAGTTGATTTCCTTTTAAATACAGGAGCTACATATTTGGGGTTGAATATGAAATTAACTAAGAAAGTTTGGATATAGTAACAGTTACTGGAGTGACTGGACAACTACAAAGACAGGCATTTTTTAACCCCTAGAATGCCAGCTTGGGGATCAGAGGATTGCACATAGTTTTCTCTACATGCTAGATTGTCCTATTCCATTTCTGAGCCGAGGCTTACTTTCCAAATTAAATGTACAAATAAATTTTTCTCCTGAAAAGCAGCAATTATGTGTAGAGGTCCCACTGGAACATGCTCTCCTGCTCCAGGCACTCCTGACTTGCGTGGAAGGTCCTGGAGGTGAACTCGTCCCACCTGAGATCTATGAACAGCTCGATCAAAACATCTGGGCTGATGGTACCCCAGGCAAAGCGGTTAATGTCCAACCCATAAAAGTTAGCTTAAAAGATGGGGCGCGGATTCCACAGAAGAAGGAGTACCCCCTCAAAACGGAGGCTTTAGAGAGGATTCAGCCAGTATTTCAGAAATTCTTAAAATTGGGACTAATCTGGCCATGCCAGTCGCCCTAAAATGCACCCATTTTGCCAGTCAAAAAGTCTCACTCTGATGACTATCGATTGGTACAGGATCTTCGAGTCATAAAATTACATTGTGCAGGACATCCATCCTACATTGCCCCTATACTCTGTTGACCATGGTGCGTGGACATAGCAAAATGGTTTTAAGTCCTAGACTTGAAGGATGCCTTTTTCTGCATCCCAATAGATGAACAGGATCAGCTACTGTTTGCCTTTGAATGGCAGAACCCAGAAACTATGAAGTCACAATCCAAAACTGCTAGATTGTGCTGCCACAAGGATTTAAGAACTCCCTGACTATATCTGGTGAAATAGTAGCCAAGGACTTAAAGGATGTTCATTTGAAATCAAGAGTTCTTCTGCAATATGTAGATGATGATAAATAGCATCACCTATGAGGACTGTTTGCTCAACATCATCACGGTTCTAAATCATTTGGCAAAAAGGGAAATCACCTCACAAAGCCCAGATTTGCAAACAGGAAGTGGCATACCTAGGATTTCAACTGAAATGGCACTAGGAGCTTGATGGTGGATAGAAAACAAGCCATTGCTACACTAAAAATTCCAGAAAACTGAAGGCATCTTCATGGGTTCTTAGGGATTATAGGGTTCTGCCAAATTTGAATTCCAAACTTTGGACTCATAGCAAAACCACTATACATCCTTGAAAGAACTGTACTCTGAACATTTCAAATGGACAAGGGATTGTCAGGTAGCATTTGATACCTTGAAGGAGAAGCTGGCTGTGGTTCCTGTGCTAGGATTGCCCAATTCACAAAACCCTTTCAAATTGTACATTCATGAAAGGCAGGGGATTGGACTGGGTTTACTAACCCAGACTCTGGAGAACATCCCCAAATCCATAGCCTGCCTCTCAAAAAAGTTGGATCACATGACAAAGGGATGGCCACTATGTCTTTGAGCAGTGGTAGCTACTTGTGACATCTAACAGGAAGCTGAGAAGTTCACTTTGAGACGGCCTACTATGGTATTGGTACCATGCCAAGTCCTAACTCTACTGGAATAGAAAGGAGGCTATTCGCTGACAGTAGGGCACATGGGGAAATACCAGGCCATTCTGTTGGACAATACAAATGTTACCTCGCAGACTACAACTTTGAATCTGGCCACTCTGCTCTCAGACGTGAAGGAAAACTCAGCCCTCTAGCATGACTGCTTGGAAATTATTAGCCAAGTTAATTCTAGCAGGCTAGATCTACTGGAGCAACTGTTGGCAGCACCAGACTTGGAGCTGTACACAGACAGGAGCAGCTTCATGGACTACAGCCAATGATGAGTCAGGTATGCAGTAAGCATCATAGACAAGGTAATAGAAACCCAAGCCCAGGACAAGATGCCATGAACTGACTCAGCACAGAAGGTTGAACCGATAGCCCTCAGGAGAGCTTTAGTGCTGTCCCAGGGAAAGAAGGTTTATATCTACACAGACTCCAAATATGCCTTCACTGTAGTCCATGCCCGTGAAGCAATATGGAAGGAAAGAAGACTCTTAGCCTCGGGGAACAAGGATGTTAAACATGCAGAGGAGATTTTACGATTGCTAGAGGCAGAGGAGCCACTCGACCAGGCTGCCATAATATACTGCACAAGACACCAAAAGGACAGTTACCAGACAAGCCAGGGAAGCCAAACTGCTGATAAAGCAGGCAGACAGACAGGCAGAGGGCTGCCATGCTTAGGACTTTTGATCCCCTGCTTGGACTTGTCAAAGTTTAAACCTTGACACAGAATACGATAAGGAATTCAACTGTGAACGGGGATTCACTAACATTGAACTCAATTCCATATGGAAGATTAATACTCATGGAATGATCTTACTTCATGAGGCTCTAGTGCATCCCATTCTCAACCACATATACAAAGGGACCCATTACGGCAGGGGTGCTTTGATGGACCTCATTAGGCCACATCTGAAGAGCCCTCATTTGCAAAGTACCATTCAGAGGATTACTCAAGCCTGTCAGATATATGCCAAAAACAATCCTAAAACACAACACATCCCAGAGAAAAAGGGAGTACAATAAAATGGGTTGTGCTCATTTGAAGACTAGCAAGTAGACTTTACACAAATGCCTAAAACCAGGGGGAACTTCAAATTTTTATTAGTATTTTGTGCATACTTTTTTTGATGGGTAGAGGTATACCCCACTAGAATTGAGAAGGCAACAGAGGTAGCAAAATTTCTATTGAAGAAATAATTCCCAGGTTTGGACTTCCTCACAGCATTCAGAATGACAGTGGACCATCATTTGCTTCAGAAATCTCCCAGAAGGTTGGAGAGGCACGGCAAATAAGATGGAAATTACATGCATCTTGGAGACCTCAAATATGGGAAACACTGAGAAAATGAATCACACAATAAAGAATACCCTGGCAAAAATATACCAGGAAACACATTTTAAATGGAACCAGGCATGTCCCATTGCTTTGCTCCAGACTAGGGTAGCACCCAGAAGTAGGCTTAAGTTAAGCCCTTTTAAAATAGTTTATGGTAAACCCTTCCACATCTCAGTTCTGGGAGCAACTCCCCTAGATTGGGAGCATGAGTGGAAAATTAAGCAATATGTACAAGATTTAGGGTAAACACTAACCATTCTGCACAAGTTTGCTCATTGCAGGTCCACCTACTCGTCTAACAAGCCCTTATGCCCCTTCCAACCAGGGAACTGAGTCTTACTAAAGACTTCGAAGACTCAAGGACCTGAACAGCAGTTAGACAAGCAATGGACTTGTCCCTATGATGTCCTACTGATGACACATTTTGCTCTGAAGTTTGTGGGAATTAAACCTTGGATCCACTACACATGAATAAAATGGTCACTGCCTGAGGAGAATTCAAATCCCGCTGCTGTGGTTGATGTAAAGGAAAGCTGCAAAGGAGAGCTGGACCTGCACTCCAGAAGGAGATTTGAAATTTCTCTTTTGGAAGAAGAGAGCAGGACCCAATGCAAAGTGACAATATTCCTTTACTTCATTTATGTGCTTGCAGATATAGGGATTTTTATCTGCCAGATATTGAGTTTGAGTGTGGTTGGCCCCATTGTTAAAAAGGTCAAGGACTGAAAGTGAGTTATATGAAAAACAATAAAAAAATGTTAAATAAATAAATACAATACAAAAGAAAAAAAAGAGAGAGTTATGTTTGTTCTTAAGGGAGTAAGAAAGTCCATGAAGGTTGCAGAAGGTATGTGGAAAGTTGTAAGGCATATAGAAAGGGGGGAAAAAAAAAAGATTTGTGAAGGTTGTAGGCCACAGAAGGGTGTAGAATCTTTTTTTTTTTTTTTTTTTTTGAAAGGGGAGAAACCTCAGTGCTTGGATTGAGTTAGTTTTTGCATTAGGTTTGGCTTTATTTCTTGCCTTCTGATCTTTTGGGGACTGGGGGAACTTAACTGTTTTGTTAATACTGGGAATCCTCTGACTCTGTCCTTTGGGACTTTGTACCATTTGGACCTGAGAAAGGTTGTCTGGTGCCAGGTAGAGCCATCTGGGTTGAGAGAGCATGTCTCTGACATGACACTGGTTGATGAGAGGTCATGTCTCTGCCAGAAGACCAGTGGACACACTGGTAGGTGAGAGAATGCCTCTAACATTGGGACTTCATGCCATTGGTGCCAGGTAGAATCCAGATGGAGTTAGAACATATCTCTGCCATTTGGGGCTTTGTGCCATTTGGACCTACGAAATGTCTGGTGCCAGTTAGAGCCAGCTGAAGCAAGAGAATGTTTCTACTATTGATTGGGGCTTCATGCCATTTGGGACCTGAGAAAGGTTGTCTGTGTGGTCAGTTAGTGTGACTGGTTGGTGGGAGACAAGATTCTAAAGCTAGTTTTAGTCTCCTCTTTTTTTTTTTTTTTTTTTTGGAACTCCGTTTTTTGCTTTAGATTTTTTAAAAAATATTTACCTTTTAGAGAGAGGGGAAGGAACAGAGAGAAACATCGACTGATTGTCTCTCTCATGCCCCCAACTGGGGAACCTGGCCCTCAAGCCAGGCATGTGCCCTGCTGGGAATTGAACTGGTGACACCTTCTGGTTCTCAGGTTGGCACTCTATCCACTGAGCCACACCAGCCAGGGCTGCTTTAGATTTTTTATTTTGTTTCTGTTTTGAAAGGAAATTTGAGGTTCCTAAGGGTTAAAACTTTACATTAGGTTAGGAGGAAAAGTAATGAAAGATACAAGGCATGGAAACACAATTTTGGTGGGTATTGAAAGACAAGAATTTTCCCTTTTGCTTTGTATTTTTCTCCCTACCTGATCCCTCTAGAACTTGGCATTCTTAATCAGTAAGTAATGATATAAAATTTCCTTTCCATGACACCAATAAGACTGGTGTCAAATTATGGTTTTAATATTCAAGACTCTGACTGGAATCTCATGCCTGAAGGAGGCATGCCTGGGCTCTGGTTGTTACCAGAAAGCCTTGAGGAACTTAGGCTTTGGAAACTAACAAAATCCCACTGGGGAAATGGCCAGGTACCTTGTTTGGCCATGTGTTTCATTGCAGCCTTTCTAGGGAAGGAATGAAGGATGTTTTCCTGAGAGATGACAAGGAGGAACCTTAAGACATAATGGGAACCTCGAGGACTTGAAGAATACAGATATTGCAGGCAAAAAAAACTGTATGGCAGTTGTGGGGCCTGACTTCTATGAAGGGCTAAGGGTCAATCTGAAGGTTCCTTGTAGAAGTACCAGCAAAGCAGGCTTAAAAAAGCCTATGTGTTCAATGCTGCTTTTGTTTTTTTTATGCTAACAATGAGGCAAAATTGAAAACTAGCAGCATTTTTTGAGACCAGTGAAGAAGATCTTAGGGAGAGGAATCAGGTTTTAAGGAAAATAAAAATGCTCAGTTGTGATCATTGGACTCTAGTGCAGCTAACTATCCTTAAAGTTTGTTTTCACTTTGAGAATTGAACTGGTTTAAACTGACAATATCAAATTGTCACTGCTTAGTATCATTCCAGCAAAGGTCTTGCAACTGAACGTCTTCTCGAAGACAGTCTTGTGGACTCAGAGATAGTGTAGACCCCACATGAGAAGCCCACCTACATCACCACCTCCTGGGACTCAGTGGTTTAGCTGGACTAAACGGTTGAGCTGGTGAAGTATGAGGCAGCCTATCAGCTTCACTTTAAAACTGCTTTCTTTTAAACCTTGCAGGCAAGAAGGGGCTGGAAAGAAGTATTTGAAGTCATGAAAGGCAAGGACCTATATCCAAGATTACTCTACCCAGCAAAGCTACCACTTAGAATAGAAGGACAGATAAAGTGCTTCCAGATAAGGTCAAGTAAAGGAGTTCATCATCATCAAGCCCTTATTATATGAAATGTTAAAGGGACTTATCTAAGAAAATGAAGATCATAACTATGAAGAGTAAAATGACAACAAACTCACAACTATCAACTACTGAACCTAAAAAAATCAAAAACAAAGTAAGCAAATAATTAGAACAGAAACAGAATCACAGAAATGGAGATCACATGGAGGATTATCAGCATGTAGAGGGGGGAGAGAATGGAGGAAAAGGTACAGGGAGTAAGAAGCATAAATGGTAGGTACAAAACAGGGGAAAGTTAAAAATAGTACAGGAAATGGAGAACCCAAAGAACTTATATATATGACCCATAGACATGAACTAAGGGTGTGAATGCTCATAGGAGGGGGTTGCAGGGCAGAGGAGAATAAAGAGGAGAAAAAAATGGGACAAATGTAATAGCATAATCAATAAAATATATTTTTAAGAATCTGCTTTCTTTTCTGCCTTAATGGAGAAAAAGGGTCCATTTGGATGGAAAGGGTCTAGAAGTCTTAAAGGGGAGAATCTCAGGATATTCCCCTAAGCCTAATTTGAGTACAGTAGGCAGTAAAGCTTCAGACAGGTGTGACACACCTTGCACACCTTCCTCCAAAGAAGCTATTTTTTTTCTTAATCAGGGACACTGTAGAATTAGGCCCTACCTTTGTCATTTAGTTGTTATGGTTCTGATTGTGCCTTCTAACACTCTTGCCAAATTTGTCACCTCCAGAGCACAAGATGACAACTGGTCCAGTAATGCCATCCTTTGGACATCACACATACTGACCTGGACTTTGCAAGATCCTTCTGCCTCACATGAAGGTTCCCTTCCACTCCAGACCCCCTTTGTTAGGCACCTCTGGACCAGGGGTTAGGTAGGACTACACTCCTTGGTCAGCAGGAAGGAGTTACAAAAGAAGGAGAACTTCGTCCATCTGCCCCTGTAAGATTACAAGTGTCCAGCGTGTTAAAATTGTAAGGGGGGACTCCCGCTGCCCCCAGAAATGGGTAGGAGTGGAGAAGCGTGGAAGACAAAGCATGTCACCCCAGCAACCAGAATGACACATGTATGACAGAGGGAAAAAAAAGAGGCATGCAAGATGACATCAAAAACTAGGAAGGTGATTGGTTGGGAGAGACATACCTTGCTAATTGCTTCCACTGCCCTGGGGATTCTGAGGGAGCCTTTAAAAGGAGAGAAGGACTTATGTGTAGGACCTATGGACAAAACTAAAGGGAGGGGAAAGGGGGGTAAAGGGGAGGGGGGAAAGAAGGGGGGAAATGGGGCAACTGTAACAGCATAATCAATAAAATATAGTTAAAAAAAAAAAGGAGAGGAGGTGGGAATGCTGCCCTCTTAGATTCTTTCCCCTCCTTCCCAGCTGATGGGAGCCGGAGTTCCTGGGCCCCATACCTTGGAGAATGGGTGGCCTGGGAGCATTTCCCAGGGCCCCTCCCTGAGTGCTATAGGGTAGGCCTGCAGTACAATGAGCTCCAGTAAGAGGGAAGGAGAGGAGACTCATACTAGTGGGCTCAGGGAGGCTAGGGCCAGCAAACCCCATACACCTCCCCTTAGCGGGCAGCCACAGCAGCTGCCTCCTACCAGTAGTCAATGCCTCCAGCTTGGGCCAGCAAGCCCTGTGCCCCTTCCAAGGCAAGCTATGGCCCTAGTGCAGCTGGAGAAGGTCAGGCTCCATGCCCCTCCCTGAGCATTTTGGGCCTGGCCAGGAGCACTGCAGGTGTTTGGAGCAAACCCAGTAAAAAGGGGTTGCAGGGTGGGGGAAGAGGAGATTTAGGCAGGCAGGTCCCAGGAGGCCATGTGACTGGACAAGCCCCTCAACCCTCCCCCATGTGTGAAGCTGCAGGAAACTGCTGTGGTGGCCACCCACCAGCAGCCTGCTCACCTCTCTTGTAGTGTTGGGAGCGGGGATATGCATCAGAATTGTGTATAAGTAAATAAAAATACCATTTTCTTTTCCACCAAACATTGTCTTCAGAGTTATTGCCTATAGTCAGCAGTTGGTGGGATCCCACTAGTTTGGTTACAAAATGATGCTGTGGGTTTTCATTTGCTGGAGATTCACACTGTGCTTCATTCTGGGGAAAATTCCAACCTGCCATGTACTTACTTCACACAGGAGGCTTGACTTTAGTCAGACAAATATGCCTCATTTTTCTTCGTGAGTCATGTCTGCAGATACAGGAACTGCTTTCAGTACATCCATAAAATGAAGTCACTGTAACAAGTGACTCTGTGACTACAGGAGATACTGAGCTCTCTGACAGCTTTTCACAGACCAGAGGGGATGGAAGTCTGTTATATAAGTATTTATAAAACATGCTAGAAAGTATAAAGTGGGAGGGAAAGGGGCCATTGGAAGTCAAAGAAAGGAAATACTTTTCAATGGAGGGATCAGAAATGAGACCTGGAATAAGAAGCCATTTTTGTCGTGTGAAGATGGTGGCAAGCCATTTCAGACCCAGAATAGAGTAAGTCAGGGTGTTAGGAATTGAAAGCATGAAAGACTCTAAGGCAGACAATGTAATTTCATATCAGATTCTAAAGGGCGGTGAGAGAAACTTGAGGCTGGATTGTGAAATATCCATGGCGCCATAAATGAAGACTGTTCTTGCAAAAAAAAAAAAAAAATCACCAAACCTGCCTAATTTATCTCTGTATAACTCTAAATTCTCATGTATCAGATTTGTTTCATTCTCAGGCATTAAATCATGTCAGTTGTTCACTCAACCTTTCCCAAACACCAGGGAACCCTTTTGAAAGGGGTACACCCATGGACTCCACAACACACTGTCCCTGAGACCACGGCCGGTAAGCCCTGCATCGCTTGGACACAGCTCCATTCCTTGTTTGGACAGCGGGAGAGACTCTTCCCTTCTAATAGGGCTGCCCTCCACTAAGGTGTTCAGAGCCAAACCGTAGACCTGTTGAAGAAGGATGACAAGCAATCTGACCGCAAAAACTATGTTGTCAAAAGCAACAAATCGACTGAAAACAAATATGCCCACTCACCGATGTCAAATATATCGGTAGCTGCAGTGCTCCAAAGGAAAACCTGCATATATTTTTCAATGCCTTTAAATATTTAGGTACAGGATTTGGAATATTGTGGGGTTTTTTGTTCATTTATTTTTTTATATCAAGGGATTAATGATGACTATTTCTGGGTAGATAAAATTTTGGGTGTTAGCATTTATTGATTGGCTAATCTGTATTTTCTGGTA
The DNA here is from genome assembly GCA_004026765.1 of Micronycteris hirsuta. Taxonomy (NCBI): domain Eukaryota; kingdom Metazoa; phylum Chordata; class Mammalia; order Chiroptera; family Phyllostomidae; genus Micronycteris; species Micronycteris hirsuta. Next base: position 15,108 of record PVJI01012943.1, on the reverse strand, counting down.
TTGCTTCCTAAAACATTTATTACGCATCATGCCCTATAAAAGTGCGCAGGCCCTACATAAGCAGGAGACATGGGATTTCTGCCGTCAGACCTGAGCTATGCTCACTCTGTTTGTGTGGCACCATCATCACAGTTTTTAATTTTTGCAAAAATGAATGGAAAGCAACATTTCACTTACCAGCCCCAAGGCTTTGCACTTGCCCATTGCACCTTGTTCACTTCAAGGCACTTGGCTAAAATTCACCTCCTAGAGAGGCCTCCTTGGCCTCCCTTTCTAAAATTCCCTCCCATGTGTCCAAGCCATTCTTTACCTCTCAATCTGTTTATTTTTACTAAAAATATTTTAGTCACTTACTCAAAAATTTATCTGTATATTTACCGTCCATCTCACTGATTACGAGAAAAATGTTCAATGAGGACAAGAACTCTGTTGTACACAACCATCTTAGGGAGCTTAAACGGAGAGACAGGAGGTGGGCCGGGGGCAGAGTTTGGGGGTAATTTGTGTCAGCCGGTCTTTGTTCCAGCACCTGCTGTGAGTGAAGTTTTTATTGTTTTAACAAATTTGAGGAACAAATTCTGCAACTGAGCTTCTCCTGCGTGAAGTTCTGGGAAGGGTGCGTGGGGAGAACAGTCCTACATGATCTCTCCTTTGTTCCAGGCCGCCCTGACCCGGCACAGTGATGGCGATGGACTGGACCTCACGTTAGGAGTTTAGAAAGGGAAGGGCATAGTGAAGATACTTGGAAGTGGGCTAATAAAGAGAAAGAAAGAAAACAAGTTTTTGGTGTTTTTTTTTTTAGCCATGGTTAAGGAAAGGCTACCTTAAGAATATGTCCTCACCTATGCCACAGAAATGCAGCCATAACTGTTATTTCTAAATCGCCACCACAGCAAATTGCCAAACCTGCTTCGTGTTTGAAATTCTTCCTGCAGAAATTACTATCTACATACACAAGACTAAGTACTTCAAGAGACAGGATTTTTTTGCCACAGTGAAACACTTGTCTAGTATCTAATTTTAAAAAGCCCAGCTTCAGAGGTCTGGGAAAACTGCTACTCATGTTACAAAAATTAAAATGTTCCAACAGAATAAGTGCTACCAATGCTATATTACGAATAGTGGTTACTGAAAAATGTAGACAAAAAGGAAGAAACAAAGGAAGGAAGGAAGGAAGGAAGGAAGGAAGGAAGGAAGGGAGGGAGGGAAGGGCACCAATCACATGCATTTAATTAAAAGATATCTTCCAAATGTAGCTAAGCATCAGCCAAGGAAGTAGGTTGACTTGAGTGTATGCTGCACACCTGTCATTAACAGTGACTGTCACCCCAGCACTGTTGACATCAACAAAACTCACCTGCAAGCAAACGGCCAGGTTCACTCTGCAGCCAAACGAGGTGCTAACAAACTGGATGGAGGTCCACGTCTTTGAACAGTTTCGAAAAGGACTGGGTGAGTGCTATTTGAGGCCGCTCTTCTGCCACCACCACACATGTCCTCGCATGGGAAAAGTCCAGTCCTCATGCGTAGAAACGACAGCAGTAAGAAGAGATCAACTTTCCAAGAGCTTAGTTGTGTGAGCTCCTTAACCAGACCCACCCACAGAACAGAAACTCCACACAGATTTTCATTTCCAGGGTCCAACGGCTTCACGCCATTAACTGAAACATTCTAGGATGTCTGTGTAAAAAATATAATCAATCACACAGATAACAGTGATCAAGGATGCATTACAAACATATTTTAAATAACAGCAAGAAGCAACAGCAATAATGAGGAGTAGAAAGGTTGAGGAGAAGCTAGGCCCTGGACAAAATAAATTAGGACAGGGTTTGGGGAAGAAAGGAAGCATTTGTGAAGGTTCCTATGGACATGGATGCACTGGAACTGGAGAGAAATAGGAAAGTGTATTTTTAATATAGGAATGGAAAACTAAAATGTTTGAAACTTTTAAAAGGCAGCTAGCTCACCTTTTATGTTCCATGAGAATTCAAAGGTCACAGATAAATTCTCATGATCAAGGGCATCTCTGTTTCTAAGGTCCACACACCTCCATTTTGCACCAAATTCAGTCAACCCAGCAAAATCACAAAACTCAGAGAAGGAGGAATCAAGCTAGTTAGCACACACTCCCCGTGGTAAGAGCTGGGATCTCCTAAGAGGAAGAAGGGGCTGTGTTTGAACACGAGTTGAACTTGAGTGGTGGTGTCTCAAGGAGGACAATCGCTGCAAGCACACCCCTTTAGTCCCTCAAGCACCTGCAAGGTGGCCATGGCACAGGGAGAGCTGACAAGGCTCCTGAACTGAGGAGGGAAACATATAAGATAATGTTGACATTGAAATTTAGTATATAAACATGATTTTATACACACAGAGTTACACAGGAAACATTAAAATCTGGGCAATACAAATGATACACACACATATGTTTTGGGACACAGTGCAGCCTGGGGTTTGAGATGGTGGACCTGGAGCCAAAGATTAAAAATTTAGCCCCAGAATTCATTAAATGTAAGAACTTGGAAAGGGGGCTTAATTTCTCTGCAACTTACATCTCCTCATTTTTAAATGAAGACAGTAATTGTTTCTATTTTGCGGAGCTGTTATAAAGGTTAAATGAATCAAAATGTAAAGTGCTTAGAAATCACTCAATTATGATACTGTTTCACTTTGGTTATATATGCACCTATAGGGACATTTGGTGGAATGTAGATATTCATTTCATAATGTAATATAGGTGAACAGGAGTAATAATTATGTTTTATAAATTTTTTTCCTGCATAAATATATAACTTCAAGTAATTACACATTTATTTACATAACTTAATTTCAAATTTATCTCACATTTCATTTTCCTGTTCAATTCTAATACATTAAGTTTGAAAAAACATTCAGGAGAGACAAATGTATTGCTCTACTGTATGTGTGAGCACGTACACACACATGCACGGGCCACCTGGATATGTACACAACCATCCACACATGTGGGCGTAGAAACGGTAAACAGTAGTTAGCATAGAAATTAAAACAGGTGATATGATTATTTCCTCCTTGTTACTTGGATAAAGACTACTTAGTTTACCATGGAAATATGTCTATCAAAATGTTCGAGGTTTACGTGAAAGCAAATGCTATTATTGTCATAAACACCACTGTTCACTTTACTGTAAAAATGAATTTTGGTTAGGGTCCTTCATGGTCTACAAATCAGGGTCTTGAAGGTAAACAAAAAATAGGGGCTAAATCCAAACCTATGACTTGAATACCAGTATTCAGAATAAAATTAACTGTGCTGAGGAACTGAATTCACCAACAAATAAAAAAGCAATTTAAGACCCTTCAAGTAGAACTAATGAAATTAAAGGCATTAATAATATCAGTCATACTCTTTGGTTGGGGCAGTGACAAAATTTTCATGTTATAAAATGAGCTTTTCACATGAAAACAGCTTTGTAACCCCTGAGATTTGTGAAGGGTTATTATTCTAACTTCACCAAACCCTTCACATGCCCTTGGACATTGTGCTTTCCTAGGACACTGGAAATGTTCCGCAGGCACTGTGAGGGGTGCGGGTTGCTTACCTCGAGGGATTCTGTCTGCGAGTCTAGCCCCTTGGTACAAAGTTCCATCACCAAATAGGAGCAAAATGTATCCCAGACCTTGCACTGACTGACGGTAGGAAGGCACAAAACAGGGTTGGTTTCCAAGGGAGAAGGTGGGATGAGAATGCCAGTACACGCTGCAGAGAGAAATGGAGAGGTCAGTGGGGATGCAGAAGAGGGTCCAGTCTGTGTCTGGGAAATGCCTGTGGTCCACATGCAAGAGAAGGACAGTCACAGCCACTCTACTCTTAGGTATTTTTAAGCAAAAAATGAAAGTGTGTCCATGCAAACATTGTGAATAGCAGGAAAGAACTACAGAAATTATGACTTAGAGTTGCCACCAAGTTGAGCACTCGCTTGAAACATCTAAGCTGTGATGCAGTGAGATTTCTCTGAAGGCCGGTATAAAACAATAACAATCACAAAAACCTGGGTTCTCTTACACAACAGGAACACAGAAGTGAATTCTGGTAAAACGTGTGGAAGATTAGAAGGGGAGTTAGTAAACTACAGATGCTGCCTGTCTGGTAAGTGAAGTTTATTGAGACTGAGCCACTCCCTGGTTTACGCACAGTCCACAGTGGCAGAGCCGAGTGGGTGCCACAGAGACCACAGAGCCCAAGATATTTACTAAAGGGCCCTTTGAGAAAAAGCAAGCCTACCTCTACTTTAGAAATCCAATACCCAGAGTAAATGAAACAAAATGGACACAATTAGATGAAGTTTCTCACTCAGTTTTTAAGGTTTGAAATTTTGCTTCAGAATAATCCAAACAAATCACCAAACAAGGGAAATAAGGAAAATATCTTTACATTAGAGAATGTATTTAGAGGAATGAGGGAAATGCTGGTTACATATTTTGTTCCGTCAATGGTGGAGTAAGTATGGCTTTAAAGTAATGAAGTATTTGTCAAAACTATATTTTTAATGGTTGTTGTTTATAAATCAATGTTAATAGATGTCATGCATTATAATAAAATGTCCTAGGCAAATAATCTTCTAACATTTAAGTAAAAGGGATTTTCTAGATACAAAAAATCTGATAGATGAAAAGCACAGTAAGCCTCAACTGCTATGTCATGATACTAAAACCAGTTCTTCTGGAATAAAACCAATCTCACATTAAAATTTTCAAAATTGTTTACAATAGACTCCAACTAGTTAAAAAATGTGAGGAAATTAAATTGGCTCGCAAAATCTTCTTTAAACAGGGCCCTCAGTAGAAAAATTATTCTTTAGGGCATTTGGGGGAAAGTTCTCTTTTCTTTTTTCATTCCTCTATTCCAAAGTTTCATTTATTTTTGGCCAAAGGAAAGATAACAATCATTGACCTTCTCTGTCATCTTTTCAAATGGTTTAATTATCTGAGAATTGTCTTTGGGAAATTAATTTAGGTCATTCAAAATCATTTTATATTAACGGTATTCAAGAGGTCAAGTAACATTACAACAAATATATCTATATCACAAAATACTGATACAAGCCAACATGTTTTATTTTTTACTTTTGAGGCATACTGCATTATTCTAAAAATAACCTTCCAAGGATTTTACACTTGGGGTCTGAAAACAACACCAAACAACTCCTTAGCTCTAGCAACATACCCAGGGGCCACAAGATGCTGCCCCCTCATACTCACAGAGCTCCTAGGCCATCTTTGGAGACTGACAGTCTTTTTTCCAGGGGCTGGAAGAGGTAAGGGACACAACACTCTCCTCTCTCCTGCTACGACCCTGTTCCCCAAGGTGGGCAGCCTCTGAGACTCTGACAGCAAACAGAAGGAAATTCCTGTGACTGGTTCTGTTGGAAGCTGTTATTTTGTTTTGCTACCATGGGTGGGCCATCTTTTGGTCCTACTCTGTCACTTGCCACACAGTGACGCAGAATCAGCCTGTACACTACATCTGGTGTGCCTGAATTAGAGCCGTTCTTAGTAGCTAATGTGTCAACTCCAATTAGAAGCCTCAAGGCAGCATGAAGCAGGAAGAAATAAAAATAACAGAAAATTTCTCTCTGCTGAACGGATACTAAAAGAACAATCTCAGGGCCCAAAGCGGGATCACGTACTAGGTGTCAAAGACATGTGCAGGCCTAAGATCTAACAAGTCTGCACATCACACATCGTATAAATCATAATTATCCACTAGGAAGCGCAAGCCTCTGTGAGATGTGATGGGGGCAGTTCTTTGTTAACACCAAAGTCATTCAAAGTTGTTTATATTTGTGAACCAGGGTTAATAACCCCACCTTACATTACCCGGTATGACTTTTATTGTGGCTCAGATCTCCATAGCTGCTCCTTCACACCATCGACTTTCATTTACATTGCAGTCCTGGTACCAAACATGTCCGATGGCCCTTGAGCCTCATGTCTTAGGGAATTAAGGTGCAGGAGAAACCTTATGATGATATTCCTCTTAATAACCCAGCACTTCCATATTGTCCCCAACATCTTACTTCATAAATGCTATAGCATAAAAGGAGAGCCAAAATGAAGAAAATTATATACCAATCACCTACTACCTTCTCAAGAATACGTATCAGGAGAAATGATTTGATCAGAAGCATTAGTACATGAAAGGCTTGCTAGCACATTGTAGAATTCAGGACTAGAGAATTTTAAGCATATCTGTGAAAATTAATAGGACAGAAGTCAACATTATGAAAAAAATCAATAAATCCTGATAAGACAAGCAGAAAACCTGATTCATGAGTTTTCTACTTCCTCTTTCCTTGCTCAGTTCCACAAATGTTGTTTCATTTACTAAATATTGATTTGTTGGCACCAGCTATGAACACCTCCATGGACAAAACAAACCTAGTTAAAAGCAGGTTGTTTATAATGGATTATGATTATTTTCTGAGATTATTAACCTGACAAAATATACAAATCATTGAAAACGATCAGCTTAGCAGCTGTGAGCAAGGCAGCCACTCATTTCACCGGGACACATACCACCCTTTGTCACATGAGTGAGCCTTCTTAACTGACAGGCTAGTGTCTGTAATGTGCATGTCAGTCAACCTAATATTAGGCTTCACAGCATGAAATCTACCCATTTTAAGCATAGAACTAAATAAACTTTAGTAAATTCCAGAGTTGTATAATTATCACACAGTTCTAAACATTCCATCACCCTAAGGGTAGGCTTGTGTCCATTTGTAGTCAGTCCTGTCTCCAACCCTTGCCACAGTCAATCATCATTCTCCTTTCTGTCTCTAGGTTTGCCTTTTCTGAACATTTCATATTAATGGCATCATGATACAATTATATAGTGTGTGGCCTTTGGGATCTGCCTTCTTTCACTCAGCACAGTGTTTGTGAAGTTTATCCAGGTGACAGTTGTACTCCATTGTATGGATGTGACAAATACTGTTTATACACTCACCAGTCAGTGGACATTTGGATTATTTCCTTTTTTTTTTTCTTTAAGCAAAGGCTGGTGTGAACAGTTCAAGCATCAAGTCTTTGTGTGGACATGTTTTCCTTTCTTTTTGGTAGATAGATAGCTAGGAGTGGAATTGCCGAGTCATAGGGTACATTTATGTTTAATTTTTAAGAACATGTGAACTGTGGTTTCATCATTTTACTTTCCTATCAATGATGCACGAGCATCCTGTTTCTGTATATCCTTGGTTACCTTTGCTTAACAGTATATTATAGTTTTGAAAACAGGAAATACAAGTCCCCCACTTCATTTTCTGTCTTTTAGGTTATAGCTGTTCTAATGGCATGATGTGGTAGCTTGCCGGTTTTAATTTGCATTTCCGTAATGAATGCTAAGCATGTTACCATGTGCTTATTGGTCATTTGTTTATGTTGGTGAAATGTCTGTTTGAATCTGTTGCCCATTTTTAAATGGTCTGTGGTTATTCTTTTCACTGGTCTGTGAAAAGAATAACCACATTTCCTGGTCTGTGGTTATTCTTTTCACTTTCTTAATGGTGTCTTTTAATGTGCAGAAGTTTTAAATTTTGTTGGAGTCTAATTTTTCAATATTTCTTTCATATATTGTACCTTTGATGTCATACCTAAGAATCCTTTGCCTAACCTAATATTATATTTACTTCTATGCTTTTTTAATAAATGTTTTATAGTTTTTCCTCTATCATTAAGTATATGATCCACTTTGAGTTGCTTTACGTATATGGTGTTAGGTAAAAGTTTAATTTTTTTTACATGTGGATGTTCATTTTTCCCAGCATCATTTGTTGAAAAGACTATCCTTTCCCCATGGAGTTTCCTTGGTTCCTTTGTTGAAAAATCAAATGACTACATATATAAGGGTTCATTTTCTGGACTTTCAATTCTGTTTATTATTTTATATATCTACATCTATATCCACATTGTATCTTTATGCTAGTACCACACTGTCTTGGTTACAGTAGTAATTATTGAAATTGGGAAGTCTGAGTTTTCCAACTTTGTTTTTCTACTCCAAATTTGTTTTTGATATTGTGAGTCCTTTATTTATATTTTAGAATCATGTTGTTAATTTTAGCAGCTAACAACAACAACAAAAAAACCCAAACAAACAAAACCTGGTGAGATTTTTGACAAGGGCTATATTGAATCTTTAGACCAATTGGGGAGAATTTCCATTTTAACAATATTGAATCTTCTTATCAGTGAATATGAATCCTCTGACATGCTTTTAAAAACATGTATGATCTCACCAAATATTTTCAAACAATTCTATCATGTCAATGATTTTCAGATAAACAACCTTTTACTTCATGACTGGTGGAAACTTTAGGATAAATATATACAAAAATCTATTCATATCAAATTAAAAAAAAAAGAATTCTGAAACAATTGCAAAGTTAAAGTTCCAAGAAAAATAAATATAACTTTTTCTCTCTTGAATCATTTGAGGGTGAGTCACTGACTGTATGTCCCAACAACCTCAAATACTTTATGCCCTAAAGTTTGGGGTTATTTCCAACAAACAAGTATATTTTCCTCCAAAAGCCAACTAAGGCATCAAAATCAGGAAACTAATTGATACATTTCTTCCATCGACCCCTATTCAGGTTCTGCCAGTTGTCTCAGTGACATCCGACAGCAAAGAGTCCAGTTCAGAGTCTCGCCCTGCATTTCAGCTGTCAATTCTGTCCAGATGGAGCCTTCAGACTTCCCCAACCCTGTGACAATGGCATTCATGACAAGATGACAGGCCACTGTGCTATTGTGTGCTCCTCAGTTTCAGTGTCCGATGTCCCCACAATTAGATTCAGGTGAAGCACCTTTGATGCAGTTTCCCTCACCGCAACCCTTCCAGGGACGCACAAAGGCCCCTTGTCTCACTGTTGATGAGGTTCACTTTGGTCTCTTGGTTCAGGCTTCTCCACTGTGAAGGTTCTCGCCTCTCCTTTATAATTAACAACTGTTTGGTGGAGGGCTACCATGTAAATCCTTGCTATTCACTGGGTTTTCAATTTGTCATCTATTTATATCTGGATGGTCGGATATTTTCCCGTTTTATTCAAAGTGTTGTACTCTATTACAATCTTTATTTGGATGCTCCGAGTGCCCCAGTTTGGCCAGTGGGAGTTCCTGTAAGCTGGCTCACTGGTCCTTTAGGCACGCCCTTCCTCATTCTGTGAGTACTTCCTTGCCTTCTCACATAGACATTCAGGGTCATCTCATACATTTCCTCTCCCAGCCTGAACTCAGCCACTTCTCAAAGGAGCCCTAGCTCATTTGAGAGGAAAATGGTAATTACAACATTTATGGATGCTGGGCATTCTCACTGCTACTGGTGGCTACTCTCAGGTCTAGTTTTTAAAGCAAGTCTATTGGGATCTGTTTCTACAAAGGATTTCAGAACGAAGAGGTTCACAGCTATTAGGCATTTATTTTTAATGTTGCAGTGTCAATCAAGAACATTGTGATTTTGAGACTTCTGAATGAATTTTCAGGAAATACATTCATTAAGTAAAGGTTTGTTGCAACCCTCTCTGCACAATTCCATTAAAGAGCTCCCCAACTCTCCCCTGCTAAATTTTTGATGTATATTGAAAACTTACTTTCCCTTCAAAATCACCTTCTCTGTTACCTGAATGGGGCTTAGGCTTGATGACCCTGCAAAACCAGGGAGCACTCTACTCACGGGCTTCATCTTAACCTTTGCCAAGTGACATACAGACAGCTGACCTAAATGGTCAGTAGTTTGGAACAGCTTTCCTACTCAGTTGGCCACATACGTCTAAGGTCACTTTGGCCCTACTGTTGGGATGGTATATTCTGAGATATTTCCCAAGCAAAAGTTACCCACAATGCCGTTGCATTTTAGATGGAGGCAAAAAATCATTAAGATATACTCTAGGGTTCAATTGTATGTACTCTCTCAAAAAGTTTTATTGTACTACTTAGAATGTCAGTGTTTTTCAAAAATACAGGAATTATATTTTAATCCAGTCTAAGACTATTAAATACTATGGAGGCATTAAGATCATTGTTTTAGAAGAATGTTTAAAAACAAGAGAAAAACATCTACTACAGACTCTCAAGAAAAAAGGGAAATTAAATTGTAACATCTCAGTTTTAAACTGATATACATTTATAAAATTGTATATGTAACTTAAAGGTTTATGGGTGAAATCATGTATTGTTGGGGTGTTTGCTTTAAAACGTCCCATAGGAAAAAGGGACAGAAAAAAATGAGAAGATGGATGAAACAAAGTTGGCGACATGCTGATCCATGTGACGCTCGGTGGTGGGCGCTGGTGTTTAGTGTAGCATTCTTTGTGCACACTCACATACAAGGTCTGTCCAGAAGGTACCCAGCCATGTGATATGAAAAACAGAGACATTTATTGAAGAAGACACAAGATGCAAGAAACATTATAGATAGGACAATGACACCTTAGTCCCCTTCAAAGTAGGCACCTTGGGACCTCACACAGTTCTCCCAATCACCATCATCTGCCCTGTTGTATTTTCCTGAGTCTCATTGATGGTCTGAAATCTCTTCCCTTTCAAAGGTGATTTTAGTTTTGGAGAAAGCCGGAAGTCACAGGGTGCCAAATCTGGGCTGTTTGGGGGCTGAATCACCTGCGTGATTTGATGTTTTGCCAAAAGGCTCTGCACGAGACATGATGCATGAGCGGGTGTGTTGTGATAAAGCTGCCCATCACCAGTTGCCCACAGATGCGTATTTCTGAATCACTCGAATAGTTTCCACAGAGGAATGTTCAAGCTTAACACAAAATTTGATGCAAATATGATGCTGTACTCGCTGTCATTTTGAATGCAACAGCCACACAATACACATGCTCACTCGACCACGTCTACTGTCTCCAATGAGTAGTACAGTGAAGTCGTCATTGTGTACACATGTGCATTCCAGTCCACTCCTGGGCTGCGAGGTTACATCAATGTCACACAAAGCATTCTTGTTATAATAACAATGACTGGACTTTTTCTGACAGACCTTAAAAGGTTAATAATAAAAATAAATACTATGCTGCATTAGAAAATAAACTCTGAAAGGTTATATGCCAAATGCTAATAGTGAATATTTCTTAGTATCAGTAGGTGGTATGATTATTGATGATTTTATTTCCTTCTTTATATTTTGTATTTTCTAAAGTTTCTACAATGAACATACATATATAACCAGAAAAAATGACAATAAACTTCCATGTTCGCCCTTGCTATAAATACCTGTTACAAGCTGAGCTTGGAGGACTGATGGCTGAGGAGCAATGGACCCTAGAGGCAAGGCCAGCTCCTGCCCTCCCTCAGTTGCAGTTCCTCCCCACCTGCATCAGGGAGAAACCCAAAGAAGAGTGCCTGCAACCCATTGATTTAATGCAAATTTCAGGCCAGGCATAACTGCTAGGATTTCAGAGCAGCAGAACCAAGCCGCCATCTCTGTGTGTTTCAGCAAACTTCATGGAAACTAATTTTTTCAGACACCCCAGAACGTGGAAACCCCTCCACCCTGAGAGCCTGGCTGAACACGGGCAGAACAGGGATTAATCTTAAGAAATTATGTATGATTTACTTATTATGTTAAAGGCATTAAAGGGAAACTCACCTGCAGAGGCACCACAGAACAAACCAAAGTCCACAGTAAGAGCCCAAGCAGATGGTCACTTCTCTAGAGGGGTAGAGCTCACACTGTAGCTTAATGGATCATCAGGAGGTGCTCGTGACACCAGGAGGTGGCTGCATGACACATCTGCAAGACAGTGGGGCCCACTGAGTGCATGGAGCCCAACACCAGTGCCCAGAAGTGATTTAGGGCAGGGGACAATTGTGACCCAGCTTTGCTTTGTGAGGAGAGAGTGGGCTGCTTTATTCTCATTAGTCTTCCCATTTTTAATAAGAAGACCACACACACATGACTTTCTGGTCCCCTGGACCTAATAACTCTAGAAATTGAAGCACCAACATCTTACATTTGAATACCAGGTTAGTCCACCAAGGGGTTCCCCTGTAACCCCAGTGCAGGCTGTGGAGTAGGCAGGGAGATGTCACCACTCATGCCCTATCTCTGGGTAGGACTACATCTTATTCACAGTCCGTCTCCAGGCCCAACACAGCACTAGTGGGCAACAGGGGCCAGCAGAGCATGAGGGGTGAACAGGCTCTAACACAGGGAGGCTCAAAGAAGGTATAGAGTTTGCTGAAGGTCACACATCTGAGCTGGAATCAGATCTGTGAAGTGAGATATGGCAGCTATATCATGGGATGGCAGCGAAAATCCAGTCAGCCCACCACCTAGGGACAGGAACAAGCTTCTCCAATCCCAGCATCAGTCCCACTACGGTCAGAATAGAGTATTTTAAAACACTGTAAAAATGCCTTATAATATTTGATTGTCTCACAGAATCTTTCTAGCCAATCAAATCTAAGATGAACATGAAAGCAGCACAGGAAATGTTACCAGGTTCATGATTTTAAATGAGTCTCCAGTTAACGTGAAGCGCTATATTCCCAGAGTGGAGCTATAAAAGGGACCAGCGAGAGCCTCGTAATAAGGCGGGAAACCCAGTGAAATGCCTAGGAAAAGCTGTGAGACAATCCAGGCAAGGGGGCCCCTTCCATCATGATCCATAGGCTCATGGGGAGAAGCCCTGCCCAGAAGATCTCACCATGGATATTTTACTGAATTCATACAAGGCGACATAAAATTAATCTAGAACTTGACACATAAGTAGTTCTTTTTAGCCTGCTTTTAAAGCCATCATATTTGTTTAAGGAAGAAACAGGACTTAATTTACGAAGCATTCTTCAAACTCCTACCTCCTGGATAAAAAGTTAATAAAGTCCTAACTAGCAAAATTACTCACTTTCTCAGATTAGCAACTAAAACAAACTTTTACTGAATCCCTGCCCTGTGCAGGCTCTATGTACAGCTTGAGAACCAAGTTCTTCAGCTCAGTGAAACAAATACAAATAATATTAACTGAGCACTTATTATGTACCAGGTGCTTGGATTATAAAAAGGAATAAAACATGACTGTGCCCTCAGGAGCTTGAAATCTAGTGGGAAATTTAGAGACTTAACCTGAGAGCAGGATCTGTGAGTGCATAGACATAAAGAGAGCAGAGCAAGGACTCTGCATCACTCATGGGGCTTTCAGAGGTTTCTGGGCTATGACGGGTAAGTGAGTATTGACTGATTCCAACATAGTGACAAGAACACACAGGTTTAACAAAAGCAGTTAGAAAAGTTGAATATCCAGTCTGTAAACTCATCCCAGTCTTGAACCTGCTGTTACCTCAGGTTGGAGTCTTTTTTATTTTTTAGAACCTCATATTAAGAAAAACTCCCAATTCTTTATTATGTTTTTTATTTATTCATTTTTAGAGAGAGGGGAAAGGAAGGAGAAAGAGAGAAAGAGAAACATCAATGTGTGGTGGCATTTCATGCCCCCTCCATGGAGGACCAGGCCTGCAACCAGGCATGTGCTCTGACTGGGAATTGAATCGGTGACCCTTTGCTTCACAGGCTGGTGCTCAATCCACTGAGCCACACCAGCCAGAGCTTTTTTTTTTAAACTCCCAATTCTTATGAAGATGAACTTGTACTTAGATAAAGAATGTTTCTGCAATGCCCAGAACAACACACTCTAATGCTCCACTCGAAAGGACACGTTGAGACTGGATATATGAATGTGGAGGAATTGGGGGTGAGGTCACCTGAATTTATATTCAGGATATATCTGTGACTGATCTTGTGCAGGGTAGGCTGATGTTACAGTAAGTGTTCACTCCCTGGGCACCCATCAGCTGAAAGTGAGCAGGAAAGTGTGACAGAAGCATACTCAGTGGAAGGGAGAGTCGTCATGAGTTCTTAACTACCCTGTGTGGAAAGCCGAAGGTGACTCATCTAAAGTAAATTGTAGGTGCTGTATGGGAGTCCTCCATCTGACTTCCTTGATGACGCTAAGCATGTGGGTATCTAGGATCTATTAGGAACCTTCAGAGGTTAAATAACACTGTTAAATAGGCAGTACTATAAAACTTAAATTTAACATATGAACATATATTCATGGGTTTTATACTAAGACATTCTGTAGGGCCCATTACAGGGAAAATAATTTGCTGGATAAATTTGCCTCTCTCAATTTTTGATATCGAATTGAATACTCAATGACATTTTTGTCCAAAAGCTGAAATTGAGTCAAAATTTCCTCGAGAAAAATATTCACCTGTGCATCCAGAGATAAAGGGTTTTCCTTCTGGAGAAGACTATAAGCCAGATCTTTCAATGCTATTTATGCCTCTTGAGTATTTAAAGCTTATGGGTTTTTCATTAGATGACATCACAATATATTTCATTTTAGATACTCAGCAAACACATTTAGCAGTCCAAAGTTTAAGAAAAACTTTTATAAATTTAAGAAATAGCTTAATTATTCATCTCTTAAGATTTCTAGGGTCTATACTTGTTTCAAGCAGAAATATCCTCATTGAACAGAGTTAATATTATAGGTTGCATTTGTGTAGAAAACGTATGATAAAAAGTATGTTTCTGGAAGATGGCAGCAATGTAGGTGGGAGCTGAGCCCACTTGCTTGTGCACCCAACTGGGACACTTAGCTGATCTTCTGAAAAACAAAGTGAACAGCCAAAAGAATTTCAGCTGATACAAAGTTTGAAAGCCAAAGTGTGCAGAGAACACTTCAAAGCAGGCAGGTAAGTCGGGGGACAGTAATGGGGGTAAAGGGAGAAAACTGCAATTGAACAATAAAATAATTTAATTCAATGAGCTGTATTAAGAACCAACTTTATAAAATAACTAACTGTACAGACATCATTCTCTAATTTAGGAGAATTTGGAGTCTTAAATTGGGAAAGGACTGGGGTTTATTCAGTGTGACAGTGGTATTCTGACACAGTAGTCAAAAAAATATGATTCTAATGGGGGAGACAGATAATTAATATAATGCACAGCAGAATAAAATAAGCATTAAGTAGAGTCTCAATTAACACTCTGTGGGTGTACAGAGAAAGGCAGGGATTCTTGTGATGCAGTCCCCAAAAAGA